>APFE031374624.1:45387-96086 GCA_000404065.3 Pinus taeda | reverse complement strand
CTAAGAGTCTGCCAAGATTAAACTGTTTGGACAGACTTACAATATCTATATTCTAAAACATGAAATTTAAACCTAGGGAGACCAAGATTAAACTGTTTGGACCTCCCTTTAACTAACAGTAGCGATACCAGGAAAACTTTACAAAATTTGAAGGCAATTGAATGAATCTTGAAGTAGCCTTCTTCATGTGGAGACTGTTTGAGCAAATATGGAGCATTGCAGCAAGCAAAGTACAACATATTTGGCCTGTGAAATACCAATCATGAAAAATGAATACCTGCTACAGCAGGAGCTAACAACTTCAATGAACCACTCGACCAAAGATTAGGCTGAACCAAATATCTCTTTCAGCTAATCACCCCCGCCATGAATGTGGGGTCGCATGTGATAAATCAAAACAAAACCAACCAAGGAATCCATAGGCCATGCCACTTCATTCCCGAACCATAGTGATTTCACCTCAACCAGTCCAACAATCACCAATACTAAAACAAGTTTGGATGCCTCTGACTTTCTTCACCATACCTAGAGGAATTTTCCTTTATGCACCCATTCGTCAAGCGTTCCAAGAGAAAAACCATCTCCACACTCGACCTTTGGGAATTTTCCCAATACCACCTCAACCAAGCTCCAAGGTCTACTAATTATCTAAAGCTTAATCAAAACAAGGAACCCACTACATCATTGCTATCCAGGAAATGGTAAGGAAAAGTTGAAACAACTATTAATCCAGACAAATCCCATGCTAATGACATCAAAATGACCAAATAACCACATGCATGTACCATTCATACAATTCTCATTAAGGAAATCACACATGCAACCTATTACCTGCAATGTTCTCCTATTGTAGCTACTTTTCCAACCTTCTTCTTTATTTCCCACGAATTCTTGTGCTTGTTTGCTTGCTTTTGTCCAGGTGCTCCCTCTCTTCAAGTCCAAGTGAGAATGCCTCTATGTCCAAGTGAATGCTAGAATGCTCAAGTATCTAAGAGTGCTACGAGTAACCAAGAGTGGCATAGGATTTCTCCCTCTCCTTTTGTTTCCTTTTCCTTCATTTTCCTTTGCATGCATATTTTTGTCTCTTCATCTTCCTTTTCACTTGTTTTCCTTTGTTTCTTTCAATTAAATACCATTTATTTTATTTTACCTCTGCCAATGCCAATGCCAATTTCCATAGCCAATAAAAAACCAAAAGTGATGTCCACTATAATGTTTATCCCATCACTTAGCTTGGAATACAAGTCCCTTGACCTTGGTTTAATATATTTACATGGAAAAGCAACCCGAGGTTGTTACATAACAAATAACAAATTATGTAAATTATCAAATTATAAAAGCGATACAAATGATGGATATTATGATTATGCAAATTATCAAATAACAAATGATGCCTGAAGGGGTATATCAATTGCATTTGCTAATGCGATTGTGCTAGTCTATTAGATGAAAAATTGTTAATAAAATTCCAAAGATTGTCATATCCCTAAGTTGCTAATATGAGAAGTGCCAAAAATGCAATTGTATATATATGGATTCATTGGAAAATAATTGCATAATTGTAGATGCATTTGGTTTCTTTAAGCCCTATAAAAATATTGTGTTTGTTCATTTACTAAGGCAATTGCTTTTACAAAACCTTAAATTTAAAAAAAGAGGTTATTTATGAATATTAATATCTCAATAAACTCAATATGGTCTTATTTCCCTTTGCTTAAGCAAATGACTACTAAAAGATTTTATATTTTTGAGATGGATTTTTGTAAAATGGATTGTATAAATAAGTGGACAATTTCAATTATTTGGAAAATTAATCTTTATACAGTTGAAGTGAAATTTCTTTTAATAAGTAGACTTTTTTAAGGGTAACATCTATAGGGGATTTCAACCGGTAACCTTTTTGCAAGGAATGCCTTGGAATATACCCAATCAGCGTCAACTAAAACCCAAAGCCCCGTGAACTTTTTAATAATAGAGTTAAAAAAATTAAAATGAAAACAAAGTTTCTTAAAAAAATGTTATCAATTATATGAAATTATAACTTATCGCAAAAAAAATTATTAAATATGTTTTTTCTCCCTTTTTTGTGAATTTGAGATTCTTTTGTCTTAGAATGTCTTCATAGAAAAGTAGATATCTTTGTTTAAGCTAAGCCTCGTCACAATCTGCCACTAGGGAAACCATAATTGTTGACAACTGACAAATTCCAGGTCTATCAAATGTAAATAACTACTACTGCTAAACACATAACCGCTAAAATGCACTGTACTACTGAAAGTAAAAGACATGACTCTCAACCTCACTGCCTGAGGGGCAGACATGACTCTCAACCTCACTGTTGAGGCTGTCCATCATTAGGCGTTAGATAGATTAACGGATACCAACAGATTCACGGATGACGTTAGAGAGCCAAGGTGATTCTCTGCTTGCCTCTCTTGGGCACTTGTACCTATTGGGCTTAGAGGTTTCAAGCCACACTGAAGACGACCCTCTGGGTGCTAATTGAGCATCCATATTGATGAGACAAGAACATTGATGACTTTAGACTCATTGAATTTCATTTAGAAAGGAGATGATTTCGTTGCGGTCATCATGATTTTCCTTGAGGACCCTACCCAGGAGTGCCTTCATTTGCTAGTGGGGCTAATGGAATTAAGGTATTGGTTCCACCTTCCCCTGGTATGCTGAGGGTCAGAAACCCAATTGGCTACTTTGGCTTGGATTTTATAATCAAAGTAAGCATTGCGGTCACTAGTGGTCAAGGCTTCTAGTTAATGGATTTCTCTTGGATTTCTAGAGGAGTGGAATCATCATTTTAAGCTTGGGATTGATCTCGTGCCCAATCTCGAGGGCCTCTTCCACTAAACCACTTACAACAATGCATCCACTGGTAGAGCATTGTATGTTGGGGTACAAAAGGTGAGAGTCTGGATGACCCCAAGTAGACAAAGAAACTGAGAAGACAATAAGATAGGATGTGGAGTAAAATGTACACAAATTTAAGACTTAGACGCCAATGAAGTCTGGAGTGAGCTCTAGCAATACATAACAAAGGATTAACGAAGAGGGAGGGGATTTAGGAAGGGTCCAACAACAATAAGAAGCCAATGACACTAATACCAATGCACATAACCAGGACACTTTGTGAACTATGAACCAGAGTCCACCATGCAAAAGATATCAAACTAAAAGAGTTGAGGGAGTTGTAGAAGTTAGACATATAATGAATTACCAAGCAATGACTGACCCATCGGGCTTGGGAATACTTTAGGTTGAAGACAAGTCTTCATTGGTTGCCTCCCACCCCTATTCGAGCTACTATTTTCATCATCACCAACTTCCCAAAAGTCCCCTCTTCTATCGTTGTCACTTTGCTCCTCATGTAGATGGACAACACCAGTTACATGCACTGAAGACCGACATCCTAGGAGTTAAAACCACCATGTAATAAAACTCTCATAGAACCATCACCATGGGGGCAGAGCTTCCTCATGTACAAGAGACGAACCATGAGAATTATCGCAGGACATGGGACCATGACAGGTAGATTGAAACTCCACAAACCATGTGCCTCGGGGGAAAAATCCCACCTGTGGTGAGGGAATGTCACACAAACTACAAAAGAACATAAAGCCAAGTTTACCTATATATGAGCGTGCAAACAAAGAATGGGTTGTCATCTTATTGTGAAGGGAATGCATACAAGTTAACATGTGTGATTGCATGCAGTGCAATAGCCATGCCACCCCCCCTTAAATGTGATGGTAGGTGACGGGCTCCCCTCTAGTCCTCCGTTGATGCAACTTACAACATCTTGATTGAAGAAATTTTCCCCTTTTTAAATTAATATTTATCTACATATTTGATATAGAATTATATCTTATCTAAAAATAATATTAAATTTCATTTTTTTATTTTAATAATAATTTATCTATTTATTACATTAAGATATTTTTTTTTAAAATGGAATGATTATCATTTTGTATTAAAAGATAGACTAGATACAAGGTCATAACCTTTTACACATTTCAGTATTTTAAGACGCTTCACTGCTCCAATACAATCACAAGAGTTTTTCCCTACCTCCGCGGGATCTTCTAACTACAACTCTAAATTGATATCTACCATAAAGTTTGTATAAAACTCATAAGTACAAAACATACTTGCAGAACATTTTTCAAAGCTAAAAAATTTGTAACAACCCCTGGTTGATTTTCCATGTAAGTAAATAAGACCAAGGTCATGGGACATGTATTCCAAGCTGAATGGTGGGCAAACATTATAATGGACATCACTTGTGGTTTATTAATTGCTATGGAAATTGACAAATGAAAGGCAAAAGAGGCAATAAATGACATTTAATTATGAAAATAAAGGAAGATTGGAGAAAAGGAAGATAAATAGACAAGAATATTCATGCAAGGGAAATTAGAGAGAAAGTGAAGGAAAATGAAAGAAAATGAGACCTCAATGGTAAAAGGCATCAGATAAATAGTTCACACCTTTTTGTCGGTTTTAACTTTGCTCTCTTACAATCTAGCACACTTAGAGCACTCTTGGAGCACTTTAGCGTACACTTGGATTTGGATAGAGGCAAACAAACAAGAAAAGGGTAAGCAGATGAAAGAAAGGGAGCACAAGAGTAAGGGTGGATCAACTGCTACAACAAGGGTACATTGCAAGTAACATGTTGCATGTGTGATTTCCTTGCTGGTCTTTGGATGCATGATACATGCATGTGGTTCCATGGTTATTTGTTGTCATTAGCATGGAGATTTGCTTGGATTAACATTGGTTTCAACCTTGCCTTGTTATTTCCTAGATAACCATGATGTCATGGGTTCTCTATTTGGATTTTGATTGGCTCTCAGGTTCCTTATGACTGTGGGTTGGGATAGAATCTCTGGAGCCTTGGAACAACTTGGGCTCCCTAGAGGCTATGGGTTGAGATGAGACATCTCTGGAGTTGTGTAACAACTTGGGTTCCTTGGAGAATGTGGGTTGAGATAGAATCCCTGGAGCTCTAGACAGTTTGGGAAGAGACTTATCTAGTTGATGCTAATGATTTCTAGATCGGTTAGGTGAGATCACTGTGGTTAAGGATTGAGGTGGTTTGGCCTCTGGAAGCCTTGGTTGGTTTTATTTTGGTTTAACTCATATGATCCCACATTCATGCTTGAAATATGGTGCAGGGGTGATTGGTTGAAAGAGAGATTTGATTCAGTTCAATCTATGGTCGGGTGGTACGTGGAAGTCCCTGACTTGGTTGGAATTTGCATATGTTAATATGAATATTTTTCCTATTGTGACCTATGAGCACTTGTACTAATTATTATGTTGATCTTATGGCTGATTTGTCGTGGTTTCTATTCTGGTTATATGCATGGTTCTATGATGTGCTCTAACTATGGCTCTTGTTCATGATTTGATAAGTTATCAAATGGTTAATGAATGCATGGGTTAACAAGTGTTGTTGCAACTAGCTTGAGAGGGCATAAAACCTTCTTGAAGAATTTTTGTTGAGCTTGTTGAATCAATGAACATGTATGTATTTATGACCTATAGGTAATATGTACACAAAGTGCTTGTATAAATCAGTAATTTGGACCTTTGACTTCCCAGGCTCGTAACTTTGGCATACGATCTTTGTTTGACTATCATAATGCCTCGTTTCAAAGATATCCATAAGGAAGCTAGAAAATAAATGTGTGAAATGAATTATGGCACTTTTTCAGTCTCTTCATTTTCCTTGAAAATGCCATTTAGGCCCTCAAAATGGCCGCAGAAGTTTAGAACCCCAAAAACTGCCAAAAATAGAAAGTTGGGTTAAATTTAATGAAACGAAACTTAAAAAGAATTAATGTTGGGTCAAGTTAGGTTAAGACCAGTGTGATCATGTGTCACTGGTATTTGCAGTCAGTTCTGGACATGCGGACCCCATTTCCATAAGTGCATCTTGGGAATTGGGTCATGCACGGTAACTCTCATCTCATGTTTACCCTGGTGAGCAAGTTAAAGTGGGTAAATGTGGGGTGGGGTGTTACAAAATTTAATTGTTATAGATGACCCAACTTCTAGTCTTATGTTTGTTTTTTCCTTAGCAATGTTGCATACCCTCATTCTTTGCTCTGCCGATCTTCTGGTATTTTGTCTTGGTTGGACTTTACTAGATTCTGGTTTCTTCTATTTGGTTTTTATCCCTTTGTTGGAGGATGCTTCCATTCTATTCATTTTGAGTTTGAGGACTGTAATCTTTACCTCCATAATTGCCAGATACTTGTCTAAGTTGTCCTGCAATTGGTTACATTTTTTTCTCCAACAATTCCATCTTTGCCTCTTTCTCTTGCTTTGCAATTTCACTTATCCTATTCATCAACTCCATCATTGACATGACCGTCTCCGACAAGTTGTCTATCATCTAACACAGATGGTCCTAGTCTTGTTCATGTGAATGTGTCTTTGCAGTTGCCATTTCCATCCACCTATGACTCGAAGCTCTTGGATGAATGATAACCTAATACCAAACTAGAGCTAACATTGCGGTCGTAAATACTGACTCTATATAATCAAGTGAGGATCGATTCTTGAGGCGATGTTGCCAGTAGGTGGAATTTACTACCACATCTATCCAAACAAATCATCGTGGGTGCAATCCATCCCGACAAGAACTTTAAATTCACAAACTATTATGTTGTGGATCACATTTTAACTCCATTGTGTGAGATCTTAAGGTTTTGCCCCATGCATTTAATGGAGTATGTTGTTCATTCTTTGCCATTCTCCACAACGTCCTTTCCTTTGCCATCTGACGCATCGGTTAATGTGTCGTGTTCTAGAGAAGTTATCGATGTAATTGTTGTACGATACCCTTCATGCGTATTTAATTGCCAACACCTCCCTTGGAGTGAGCCACATGCTAGAGTCATATGACATGAAGAGTAAATTTTTGTGGATCTCCAAATGATTTTTTGATGATTTATTTCTCCATTTTGATGGCTGCAGTGGACATCCTTTTCAACCATAAATATTTTTGAACTCGTCATGGTAGAGGGATGAATAAGATTTGTGAAGGATCCATCTCATTACGCCTTGGTTTAGGATTGCTCCTTTATTTGCTAGCTTATGCGTTTTTGTGTTCAATTGTGTGTATACATCGTATAATTCTATCTCTTCAAATTTCGTCAACTGCAAAGCTATCCTTTGGAGCATTGTGTCATTGACATTTATTCCTCTAACCTTTTTCTTAGTGACTTGCTTTACTACAAACATTAAATCTTCAAAAACCATCAATCTCTTCATACCTTTGGTAATGTATTCTATTCCTCTTTGGAGGGCAAAATATTCAGCATCATTGTTTGTTAAATATCCAACCCAAACAAATTATATCTCTCTTTAATCATTGAAATAATATATTAAAAATTATATAACACAAATTATGTATATATATATATAAACTAATTCCATTAAACATTGAAATATTTCGAATTTTGTTTACAATTATTAGTTTTAATAAAATGATATAAAATTCCACCATATTTACCTATTAAATTTTTTAATGTCATCTAATATTTGATAAATTTAAGTTAAAAATGAATACAAATGAATTATATAACTTGCCCCGCAAAGCCTAAATTGAGCTAAATACATTTACCAGTAATTATTGTTTTATTGTTTTTGGTTACACACATTTACAGTAACCACAAAAAAATAAAAAGGCCACGAAGAAAATGTAAATGCAGAAACGCTGTGAAAAATTGTACGCGGAGGGGCAAACGTTCGGCGTGGAAAAAATGTAGATGGGTTAAAAATATCAGTTCTTACCCATGACCTGGCTTTTATTGTTGAAGTGCCGAGAGGGGAGATGAGCAACGGGAATAAATTGTAGGATTTTCGGTTTCAGGGAGCGGCTGCTGCACCAGCCAATTACAATCTCATTCTGCTCGACAAACATGGCGGCCACTACCACGAGGAAGGCAACGCTTTCCATATTGGAGAAGAATTCATTTCTCCATACCATTTGTCAACACTCGTTCCCCACTTCTGATGCCGCTGCAGACACGCGCATTAAAACATTCTGTCAGTCCAACAAGCTCACCGAGGCACTGGAGACCTTCAAGCATCTGCTTTCATCTAAGTCCGATTCCATCCCTACTCTCAGCACTTGCAATCTCTTGTTAAGTAGCCTTGTTCGACGGAATCGACATGAATCAGCATTGTGTGCTTACATGCTTATGACTGAGACAGACATTCTACCAAATCTTAACACTTTGAACATCGTCATCAATTCGCACTGTCAAACAGGTAAAATGGATTATGCATTCGAAGTGTTTGAAGGAATGAAAGCACACGGATATGTTCCAAATGTAATAACCTTCAACACCCTCATCAAAGGGCTTTGCAGAAAGGGTAGAATTGGGGCTGCTGTCAAACTTTTTAATCAAATGGTGAGCAAACAGCAGGTTCCTGATCTTTTTACGTATAATACTCTTATAGATGGGTTCTGCAAGACAGGGAAAACCCACGAAGCGTTCGGATTGTTAGCTGTTATGCTGCAAACTGGCCATTATCCTAACACGATCACGTTTAGCAGCCTCATGGATCAACTATGCCAAGAAGGTGAACTCCGGGATGCCAAAAATCTATTGTATCAGATGTTAAAAGAAGGGTATAAGCCTGATGTTATTACATTTACTGTTCTGATCGACGGCCTTTGCAAAGAAGCCAATTTGGAAGAGGGTGTAAAGCTTTTTTATGAAATGTCCAACAAAAATATATATCCTAATGTTGTCACATACAGTGTCCTTATTGATGGTTTATGCAAGGAAGGCAAGTTGGATGAGGCCAGTAAGCTATTCCATGAAATGCCCAACAAAAAGATATGCCCTAATGTTGTCACATACAGTGTGCTTATTGATGGTTTCTGTAAGGCAGGCAAGTTGGACGAGGCTAAGAAACTCTTCTATGAAATGCCTAATAAAAACATATACCCTGATGTTGTCACATACAATACGCTTATTGATAGTCTCTCTAAGGAAGGCAAGCTTGATGAGGCTAAGAAACTCTTACACGAAATGCCCAACAAAAACATATACCCCAATGTTGTCACATACAATGCACTTATTGATGGTTTATGTAAAGAAGGCAAGTTTCATGAGGCTTTGAATCTGTTCTGTGAAATGCGCAACAAAAACATATGCTCCGATGTTGTCACATACAATGTCCTAATTAATGGTTTATGTAAGGAAGGGCAATGGCAGGTGGCCACTAAAGTGCTTCAAGAAATGCTAGATAAGGGGCACAATCCAAATGTTATCACATTCACTGTTTTGATTGATTGTTTTTGTAAAGAAGGCAAGTTTCAAGAAGCTCTCTGGTTGTTAGACGTTATGGTGATAATAGGCCACCAGCCTAATGAAGTCACGTACAATACGCTTATAAATGGGTTTTGCAAGATGGGCAATCTGGAGAGGGCCAGGGAGTTCCTTCAAGAGATGTTGGGTAAAGGTTGTAGGCCCGACCTAGTTAGCTATAGTGCATTGATAGATGGACTCTGCAAGCATCACAGGATTGATGAAGCTCAGCAAATCTTCTATGAGATGCCAAAACAGGGTTTGCGCCCTGATGTAGTTACATACAGTGCATTGATAGATGGCCTCTGCAAACTGGAAAATCTTAAGGAGGCAATAAAGTTATTTAAACGCATGATAGAGAATGGTCATGTTCCTGATATGATTACATATATCACTCTCATGGATGGACTATGCAAGAAAGGCACACATCAAGAATCCATTACTCTATTGCATGAGATCTTAAAAGGTTTGACACTGTAGCTGTGACATATTTAGATGTGAGTAACAACCTTTGTAAAGATATTGCTGAAATGACATGGCAAGATTCAGCAGTACGGTATGAATTGCGTTTGATGAAATGCAGAGGTGATTTTGGTAACAATGCACCAGGCAAGGTATCAGAAACAGGTAAAAATAATGGCATCTTTATACTTTAGGAAATTAATCCACTTTGATGTCCTCAATTGAATTTTTTGCAACTTTGTAACTTGCTTTGGTGTGCCTTCTTTTTGTAATGGCTTTCACTCTTGAGGCCATATGTAATAATTTGTTCGATATGTTGCATTTCCTGACTCTAGATATATTGAGTATTGAGTAATGCTTTGTATTTGTTTATTGTATACAATAAGTAGTACTGAATCATTAACACCATGTCATGTATTAATTACATTGCATTTTTTTTATTAGACATCTGCAAATACTTGAGTAGGCAGTCTTTGTTGTTGTAATTGTAACAACCAAGACAACTATCATCTTGTTCTGTCTATTTTGATCTTGTTGCAATCTCCTTGTTTTACAAGCTGTCATGGGTATGTTTATCAGTTTGAAAGGACATTATTTAGGAACCGCGGCATTTTTTTAATCAAAGTAGTTCATTTGTAGCAAAGGGCTGGCCGGTTCACTTCCATCTCCAAATGGTCAGCAACAAACATTAGGAGTTGGTTTAGTCTACAACGCAGTGCCCAAAACAGATCCAATGGCCACTAGACCTTTTCTGTTTCCACCTGGATCCTCTGGCATAGAGTCTCCAGCATTGTAATTGCCATCAAGCCTGGAGGGAAAGTACGTTCTTTGAAAGGCATGGCCAACCAGAATGCCCAGTTCTCCGTGTAGATAGGTAAATGAAAATTTTGCATAACATGTATATACCATCCTACAGTGAGGATCATTCCACACCAAACAGAGTCTCCATTCCTCCTTTTCTACCTCTATAACCTGTAAGATTTTGCTTGTTTCTTCTGCCCCGTGTTGTGATAATTTTTATTTATAAAAGTGGAAGTAGACATTCATATCTGAACTTGCTTTAATGTCGATAATGTTAATGTGTTTTAATTGTTTACCTTGTTGCGTGGCATCTTATGTTTCTATGCATTTTTCTGTGTACACAGTGTAGTAGCTTTTGCTCTGTCTCCTACATAGATATTCATTCATTTGTGATACTAGTTAGTGGTACATTTAGAACTAATTTGTTTGTGCTCTTGTAAATTGCAACATACCTGAGATATAAAATGTGCCGAAGATGTTTTGTCTGCAGCATGGCAGTTATTCTAATATGTAACACATACAGTCACTTTCTATTGAATCTTTTACCTTCCTGTTGCATTAATAGACAGACGAGACTATAAAAGGGATATTTCTGCTTAACTACGCAGTTCTCAATGATACATGTTTCTTTTGATAAGCAAGTTTACTGTCAGAGAGAATAAATGCTTTCTAGAGGTACTTTAACTCAAAATAGGTTAACTTCAGGTCTTAAGGAACAATGATTCCTTCAGCAGTGCAAGGATCTGAATACCTCAATTGAAGTTACCCCCTTGAAGCAGAATTTGGATTTGAAACTGCAATTTTTACTTCTTCTCTTGCGACATAAGTTCTATATCATTAACTTGGCTTAAGGTTAGACTGAACAATTAATGTGCTTGCACAATTTCTGGAACATACCCAGCTGAAATGCATTACAGATTATGTGGATGCATTCAACCTTCTCACCTTCTATGTTGCATTTGCTCCCTATAAACATTGTATTAGTCTCTAGTCTCTTACTTTGTCATTTTGAATCTCTACTAGGATCATTTTATTAAACAGCCCCCCTCCCCATTCCGCATGCACCTTCTTCACTTGTTATGGTATGTGCAAGTTTGGACCAACTTGCAAATTTTATCATTCCATTGAAGTCTTCGACACTTCGGTTATGGTGAGTCAATCTCTGCATCAATTGATATTTGAGTTGGCTTTCACCATATAGGATATGCGTTAGCTACTCGTGCTTCAACTTCTTTATCTTCAGACTTAGCAGTTGAATTTAGTGGAGGAAAGTCTTATAATGCTTTCTACATTAGAAGCTCGTCAACAACCTTCAGGTTTTGAGTATTTAGCAAGAGATGCATAGTGTTCCACTTCAAGAAGAAAAGTGGGGTTTTAATCTTTCTGCAAGGTTGACACACTCCACTGGTATAAATATGAATCAGATGTCTATCTTGTCAACTTGGTGCATAAACTATAATCTGTTCAATTTGTTGGCCAACTAAGCTGCAGATAATGTCTTCCTGATAGTTGTAACCAGAGCTGTTTGGAATTCAATGAACATTATGAAGCTCTTTCTAATTGTCAAAGTCCCTACTGTGTCTTGATAAGTCTGGCCGAATTTCATTATATCTAGAGATTTCATTAGTCTTCGTTTACTCCCAAGAGGAAATGCTTTTTTCATATTGATTGGGGCAAACACCTCTCTTTCCGTTTTTTGGTTGGACTTCTTAAGCCCCTTAATCCTTCATAATCATTGCTTCTCCTAGATCCTTGTGCAGTCTCAATAACTCCCTTGCGAGGCCTGCCTCAGTTTATTGTTCAGAATTATCCTGTTCAACCTGTTGTTTGTCCTAGATTTATTCCATTATTTATGTTTATTTGTTCAAATACATCGTTAGTGTCCTGTTACCATGTTTATCTTCTACCTTTAGATCCGTATTTAGTGAATTTGTTTTTGATTGATTTATATATTACATTGGGAAATCATTATCCTGTGAGAGTTATATTTGTATCTTAATTTGGAGAACCTTCTGTACGAAAATGGTGTAAGCTTCATTTTTGGCCTCAGCTGACCTTATATTGTAATAATCACTGTATTTGTATGTTTGGCTAAGACTAACCTTCTACACATAGGCTCATAACTCCTCCCAGGGAAAGTGCCCTACTCGTGTATAAAATTTAAAAGTACACATCTCTCATATATAATTTATCATTATTTGATTCTTTAAAATCCTTAATAAAGTGATTTTCAGCTTTGCCTAAGGGCATCTATCAAGTGTTGTGCTGTCATGTGCTTGTATTTATTTTTCTCTCTTTCCTATCTCACTCATTCTTTCTTGGCAGGCTATTGATTATTTTGTATCGTACCATGGTCTTTTATGTGTGTTGCAGCGACACTACTGCTTGTTTATTTTTTTTTCTTCATGTTATTTTCAGAATCTTTTAGGAGCTGCGCTTGCACTGCCACATTCTATTCATACTGATTGTACCCTTCTTCAGTCCGATTGACCTACTTTTGTTGTCATTTGTTGGACAGTAATAAAAGTTAACTTATTTTATGTTGATTTTTGTAACTTGGGAGGTACTCCAAACCCTAGGGTATAGGGTTGTGGAGGAATTTGACCCACATGGTTTTTGTGGGTAAGTGTACCCAAAGTAATGGGCACAAAACCAAATGTGATTTTCATGATTGAGCCATTGTTGCAAGTGGAGAACCCTAAAAGGAGCCTAGGGATCCTAAGGCAGCCATGGAAGAGTTGAGTGAATGAGAGATAAATTTTATTTATATGTGAGTGGGCCAAAGAACCTTAGCTTCAGGTCAGCTGGCTTGAATAGGTGTGCCCTAGAAGGGCTGTTTGTTGCACCCAAGAAAGCATATAAATAAAAAAGAGTTGAGCCTCATTTGCTCATCCCATCATCACATCTTTTTTGTTATGTGAAGACAGAACAAGGAGGACAGATATCTCTGTGATAGCCGCAGCGTAAGAAGCCTAGCGAAGAAGAGAAGAGGACTAGTTTGTGGTTTGCTTTCTTGTGACTGTTTGTGCTATGTTTGGGCAGGTGCGGGCAGCGAAGAAGAGGAGATTAGGCCGAGGTATTTGAGGGCAGAATCTGGGCATAAAACAGAAGTAGAGACTCTGTGTCACAGGCCAAATATTTCTGTGTTGGTGCATGTGGAAGAAACCTTGTTTTGGGGAGGCCGAGTAGCCTAGGAGGCAGCTAGAATCAGGCTGCGTCTTTCTAAGGCAACAGTGCAGGAATTATGGTCTGTTGGAGAGGGTTTTGAAGTGGTTTGGAGCTGCTACAGATTGCCCTAGATAGGGCCGAGTCCTCAGAGATCCATGCTCAGAGCTGAAGTGTATTGAGGATCAGTGCAGGACGTCTTCAATGAGAGAAGGGTGTAGGATTGGAGGTCCAGTTTGGACATAGTTTTGTGGGCAGCAGATGTACAGGTGGGAGGACTGTTAGAGGGCTGCCAAAAATGCCCTAAGTTCAGTCTTTGAGAAGGACTTCAAGGCCGATAGGAGAGGCAGAAGTGTTGGAGCTCAAGGGCTGATCTTTGAAGGACTAAAGAAGGCCGCCAAGTGGGCTAGATTACAAGCCCTAGTTCACTGTTGGAGAAGGACAACTTCAGTAAAAGAAAGGCAGCCTCCAAGCCCTTGACTTGTCATCTTGTAGCAGCTAAGTGGCAGAAGTGGGCAGACCAAACAGTTGTTCACAAACGGAGTTCTGAATAGCTGATCGAAGACCCTAGGTGTTGACATCCTTGGTGGACAAAGGAGCAGCTAGAAGGCAAAGTTGTTGGAGCTGTGTTCAGTGACCTAAGAGACTTGTGATCATTGGTAGAGGCAGATTGGTGTTGCTGCAGATGGGAAGCTAAAGGACTTGTTGACCACTGAAGTATACTTGAAGACTCCATGCCCAAGAATATGTCAGAAAGTTTCCTGTACTTACAGAGTCCCAGAAATCATCAGAGCTTCTAAGCTTTTTCTTCTCTCTTCTCCTCTATTGTACACAGATTCCACAGCCCTACGGGGATATTGTAAAGTGATGCTAGCATGATGAAATAGAGTCATATAAGATGCCTAGGTAGCTTAAAACTTTTTTATCAAGTGAGTTCACTCTAGGGATTTTTTTTTACTGGGTTAATTATTTGATCTTTCTGGCGCCTAATAATTATTGAGTTTTTTCTCCCAGTTATAACCCCAAAGCTGGAGTGTGGCTTGATAGTGAGGCCTTAAATGAGTCCTAGTGTCTAGAGTCAATGTATGTTACCATGTTAGGTCATTCGTAAAATTTTACGGAATTTGATTAGGTCTAGGTATTAACTTTTAAACTATTAAAATTTCTTGTAGGACGAAATTTTTAATAATTTTAAATCGTAATAAGTGATGTCTAGAGAAGTTGTAAGGGGGTATTAATAGTCAAAATTAGATCTCTACTCCTCAACTTTCTACTATACCCACTTTGAGGGGTGAAAAATGACTTTAGACACCAAAAACCCACTTTTTCCTAAGTTTAGTGGGAAAGTGAGAAATAAATAACCCAAAAAAAAAAATGGCGAAAATAAAAATCTCTACATGCCAATTAAGGTGGAATTGGAAATGGCTTGGAAAATTATCCCAAGTCAAAAGTCAAATGGAAGGGTGAGTTGGCATCATACATGTCACAAGTTTTTTTGCACACGGGAAATTGTTTGGTGGGCCAAGCTTGAGGTACGAATTCCCCACATGGCAGCTCGAATTTCCCATGAGGAGATTAACACATTTCTAAGGAACTAAGCAGATTTGGGAAATAATTTGGCGGAGAGACTTTAGGGATATGTTTTCACCTACCATAACACTTGTACGCTGGCCTCTTCAACAACATCTACGCACAGCACTTCACCCTTCACGCTGGCGGCAATTTAACGCAGAGATGGAGGGCATATTGAGTTCGATTTGGCAGAGTTGTCTCTCTACAGCAGTTGGCTTAAGAAATTTATGGAAATTGCTCCCCTCTTCACTCACATACATCCACACATGGTAGCAGCAAGAAAGCAACGCGAATTTTGGCACACAGGAAAGGAGAAATCGCTGTCTACAGTCCAGATTTCGACCTCTACACTTTGGCTGAAAGCTCACACTTGGAAAAATTGAAATTTTTTCTTGTGATTTCCACCATGTTCCACTTGGCATTTGGGTTTATATTGGGATTTGCTCCCATAGTTCTATTTAGATGAGCCTTTAGATCTTATTGTGGTATCTTGATACGAGCTCTTGTTCTTGGGGAAGCTCTGCTCTTTTGTACACTTACATTTCAATGCAATAAAAGACTTTGGGTTTCAACTATCAGGTGTTATTCAATTATGAGCATGGTATAATTCTTGATCACGAACTTCATTTTCTATTGGTAACATTGTGTTCATTATTTCCATATGCTTGCTAAATATTTGTTAGTGTAGAATTATCTTGCATGAGCATTTGGTCTTAGAAAATTATTCTAGATAAGGAATGTTTTAGTAGATTTTCATATAAATCTATAAAATCTCTTTCTTATTATATTTTTCTAACCCATGCGGATCTAATGATTTGATTTGAAGTGTTGTAGATTTTTTTTTGGATCAAGTCTCAGGCGTGAGGGGACATTTTTGGAGAAATTAACCCCCTCTTGAGCATGAACATGGAAGAACCCACATTGTGATATTCCAAAGTTTTCATCATTCGATTTGTGTTTGCAGGGATCCTTGGCTTTGGCTTCTAGACAAGTCTACTTCATTTGAATCATTTATCTTAAACAATTGTACTTATATTGATTTTATTTGCTATTAAGAGCATGTCAATAGCTAAACAAGGAGGAGAGCCCTACTCGCATTCCTTGGTTTAGCCTTTGTGTACTAGTTGTAGATATTCCTTTTCCCACACGTTTTCTACCAACTTTTAGGACTGTTTTGCAGAGGTTTAACAGCCCTTTTCAAGGGCCATTTTATCTAACATTGCAGTGATTTTAGAGTGGTTAGGAACTGGAGGCTTTGCCATTTTTGTTGGCAGGCTGAAAACCATCGATTTGAGGAGGAGAGGCCTCTCCACCGTGACCTTTTGAGCCCTCGTTTCTCTGCTAGCCATGATCTCTCAAAGAGCTGCCTTTTATATCAGCTGGTTGTGGACTTGATTGGGACTTACCCTCTTTCTCTTGCACGAGTGTTCCTTGTCATGGGTGGCTGCAAATTGTAGAACAAAAGTCTGCTACAGACTTTCAGATTGTATTCGAAACCCCTTTGGCATCTTGTAGCCATCCAAATTTTGTAAAATTTGTTCACTGCTTTCTAAAGGAAAGGTCCTAGTGTTTTCTAAGTTAAATTTTTATTGTAAAGAGATCCTCAAATCTTGAGCCCTTCTCCCACATAATATAAAGGGCTCTCATCATTGTAACATCATATTAATAAAAGTAATTTTCTCTCTTGGATCTTGGGGAACCATCCCCTTGGCATCGAGCTCCTTCTCTCTTTGAGAGAAGGCCTCTTCTTGTTTGGGGGTTGACTAATTTGCTTGGAAGTTTGTTTCGATTTGTTTATTTCTCTCTCCATTTGTCAAGCTTAGCACATTTCATCTAGTTGTATGTTTCATACTTTAATAACTCTCATTTGCATCACAACACTCACTTACTTAATAGCTTCATTTTTAAGTTACTTCAGTTTAGTTGCAAGTTGTTTCAATTTTGAGATCTCATTTTGAATACATTTTCATTTGGAGCAATTTCTTCTAATTTCATCTACTTGCAAGCTTACTTGAGTAATATAATTTGTGCACTTTGGTTCAAGCAACTCATTTAGCCTATGATCTCTTATATTTTTGTGGTGCAACTTTCACTTGAATGATATGTCACATGTGAAAATACATTCTCTCATTTCAAGGCTTGTGAGTTGGTGTTTTAAGGCATTGAGCTATTCTCCATTTCATTGTTTCCATTGGTACATCTTTTAATGAAGTTAATAACATTGTTGTATCTTTATTGGAAACGCATTGTCATCAACATATCTCATTGGAAGCATTTCTCTCATATTTAGGCATTTTGCTTGCATACTAAATTAGACTTGCATTTCTAAAAACTACCTCCAAGCATAAACTTCGTTGAATAGACATTTTAGGACAATTTTTCTGATTTTTCTTTTACCTGGTATAAAGTAAGGTTAAAACCCGTGACCTCACAGTTCTCTTGTGGCCAAGCCCTTGTGGGAACGAAGGCACGTGGATTGCAAGGATCTTGGGAAGGGTATCGTTAACGAAGGACTAGTGCCTCCTCAACCCATCTTCCTTGCAACTCACCCCAATCTTTACTTTGTGGCAACAATTTGAAAGGAACATTTCTCACTTTAGACTAGGCATTTATAATTAAAATTAACCAAGATAATTGCATCTCACATAGTCTAGTTTTTAGCATCATCTCATCAAGTTGATTTATGAGTGTTTTCCATTTCACTTGCAATACCATTTTATGTACTTGTCATCTGGAAGTTTACTTGCTCATGATTATTTGATGTTTTATCATTCCATTTGAGCATTTCCCTTATAAGTGCAAGTTCCATATACTTTTGTGAGTTATATTTTTGTTGCTCATACTTCATATCTTGATCTAACGCTTGTTTGGCAGCTTTCCCATTCTAGCAGTTTTGAAAGAGATTTTATAGGCAAGTATTGTGATTTCACTTTGAACATATTATTTCTCGCAAGTATTTTGGAATTGGTCTAACTATAATTTTCTTGCAGCATTTATCTTATTGAAATTCACGTGCTTCATCTACATTGTTACTTACATGAACTTGTGAATCACTTATTTGCTTTCAAGTTGTTGAATGGTGAATGTGCTAATGTACTAACTATCTCCTAGAACTTGTTACCTTAACAAGGCTTCATTTAGAATTCGTCCTTAGGGTCCACCCCCCTTAGCTTTACTAAGAGAGAGCTTTAACGGAGAGAGTTGATATCAGGTGACAACCTCTTCTTTGAGCTTGCCACCAAGGCCACACCTTGCAGGGTTGAGGATTTCTCCCACATTAACCTAGGTGTAAGCAAGGTGACAACAGGACCAACAGGCGTGTTCAAGGTACGTGGATCGAAAGGATTGTGGATGCACCCCGATAGGAGTAGGTTAGTTGTATCTTATTTAGGGCAGTTCTGTTATCATAGTTGTTGATACATAGCGCTAGTTATCTTGTATCGAGGTAGATTGTATGAGGGCCATTATCCCTAGTATGGGAGCCCTAGACTATTGTATTAAAATATAATGAAGTTGGGTTGAAAAAGTGAAAAATTGTCTATTGTGCACTAGTTGATTTATTGTTGTGTTTATTCCGTTGTGCAAATTAGTCTTGTTGTGGCATTTGAGTGTGTTTGCATTGGAGATTCTAAGACTAAACCCAAATTCTTGGGTGCCATGGAAATTTAACATCTTATCTCTCTAGTGCATTTGTTCTTGGGTTCACTCTTGCTCTAAGGCTTTACTCCTCTTGGCTGCTTTTTCTTCTTGCTATGCCCTAGGGTTGGTTTGTTCTTCTCTTTATTACAAAATTTGGGTTATGTTGGTTTTGCTAAATTCTCTTGCTATTTCTTGTGAATCTCAAGTTTCCACATATTATCATAGTAGGTGTGGATCTAACGTTCTCAAATAAGTAGCTAATCTAAAGATTTTTGGATGGTGTTATCCCTTTAGGCTTCTTTGTGACTGTAGAACTAGGGATTTTGGATCATTTATTTTCTAAAGTTTCCTAGAGTTTTTTCTATTGTTTAAATCCAATCATCTATTTTGAGGGTTTCCTAGGGTCAAAGCCTCCTTCAAGGCTAACACTCTCCTCTTTTGTCATTAAGAAAAGGGTGGCACACTGCAGGTTTTTTCCAGAAGAAGCTGGTATGTCTTTTTAACTTTCAAAGACTTTATAGAGCCTTCTTCTTTGTGTTGGTGTTCAACCTGATGGACTCCTCTATGGTTGTGCACTCTGCATATTTTTCTCCTCCACTTCATAGGAATGGTTTGCTGATCTAGAAGCATGTGACCAAGCATCAACATTCCCTGTCCAATTATCAATCTGTTATAAAGAACATAGATTATTGTCGTAAAGTGGTTGCCCCAAGTTATTATGATGTGAGTTGTCCTTTTGCTAAGCTGGGTTCATGGTGACATTTTTGGGCATATGAACATTCATTCTCTTGGGGGAGTGTTAACACCAAATCCACCCATGCAAATCCTGTGTTAAATTCATCACTTTTTTGAATACATCTTCCTAGTTCTATAGTTCGAGGTTAGATCGAATTGTTGCAAAGTAGCGAGTAAAGGTCTTCTTGACTGTTGCCTTAAGTCAAGATAGACATTGCTCGAGTCTTCCTTAGCATGCACGAGTTCCTAGACATTAGAACTAGTCATGAAGCAATTAACTTATGCGCTGAATTTGGAGGCTCAAGTTCGTGTGTCTCCAAGTGCTAGTTTATTTTTGGAAAGGGATGAGTGAGAGTCTCAATGTCTAATTGAGTCTAGGACGAGATACAAGAATCAATTTGACTCAATTAACTAATCAATCCCTGGTTTGAATTCTAAAATAAACTTACGAGATTTAGCTGAGTTGAATTTCATAAAAGGAGGTTGAAAGGCACAATTGTATCGTTATTTTTGAGCATGAGTTTTGTGTGTGAGCTGGTTGTGAGAAGAGCGTCCCTGGGAGCAACCTATACATAGATACTTGGAAAATAATTTCCTTGCAAAAGTGCGTTAGGATTTAGGAGGAATTCCTAAATAATAGGGGTTGTCCAAAGCTAGGGCTCCTGAAACATCTCGATGAGGGGTTGTCAAAACAGACTTCTGAAACATCCCATAAACCCTCACTGTTCCTTCCTTCTCTTGTTGCGGCTAGGGCACAAAAATATCCTTCTCAAACAGGTCCTTCTCTAAGGTATGTGTTGCACTTGATGGATGTTCTTTAGCCTCATCTCCAGTTCTATTTATACACAAAATGAAGGGCCCCACAATGGATGAAGAGACATGTCTCTTGGACGAATTCCTCAAGCCTACAGGACTTTGACTGTCCAAACATTAATTGTCATCTTAAAAAATTCATAACTTCATTTCTAGAGCTCTGATTTGAGTGATCTTTAGAGTGTTGTAATTGGCACACCAAGCTCTATCACCTCAAGTTTTTTCATGCTCAAATTCTTCATGGTTTTGACCCAAATCCCGATGGGTGCAAAACCCCAACCTTGGGTTCCAAGCCAACAAGTGACCCTTGTGGTGCTTTGCCCTCCAAACCCCGAATCCTAGGGCTTGGAGTACCTCCCAAGCTACTCAAAAAACAAATATGTAGAGAGACTTTTTGAGGGTTACTTTGCCTTTCTTAACTCCATGGCTAACATGAAATCTTCAAAAGCTAAGGTTTGTTCTCTTAGTGCTCCTAAGCAATGACCAACTTCTTATGAAAGGAATACAATGTCATCTAGAAGGAGAGCGTCTTTGCAAGAAGCAGTGGATGACAGGTTAAGCATCACCAGTGCGCAGATGCAAAGGTCATGTTCTCAGGTCCCCTTAATTTGCAAAGGCTATTGATATGCTAGTTAATTTATGCTAGACAGATCGAAAGTACCACTCAGGGATGGTCAATTTGAGACAACTTCCACAACAAATTCTTATTGCTAAATTCTCAAAGTATGTTGATGTGTGTATATCTGTTGAAAGTTGATTGATGGCTTTGGATTAATATGATTTCAGCAAGTAGGATAAGAGGATGAAGACTTTAGAAGGAAACATGGGATTTTTTGCTTTGTTTTTCAAAGTTATTAATATTGTTTCCCACTTGAATTGCAGAATTGGCTAAGCATCTGTAATTGATGTCATGACACATCACGTCTCCACACAAGACAAATACAAAGGTTGTTATTGGTTGCTTTGAGTCTTTGTTCTTCGAATTCTCTTATTGGGTTGACTAGTTTAGGAATGTAGTAGAGGACACAAGGTAGCCCCTTACAAAGTTGTGCAATATAAGACCTTGATTATTGTGGCAATTTTGCTATGGAAATTATATGATACACAGGGTATTTGTCATTGTTCAGAGCATACGAGAATATATGACTTAATCATGGATTATAGAAGCATAGTCGATGCAACAATTGAATGATGACCCAAAATTTGGATATATAAATTGGCTTGCATTCTTTTCCCTACATTGATTTGCTTTGTAAGCCCTTTGTTGGTTGGGGTTAATCAGTATTATGGTGCTTATATTTATTCACTCAAGTATTGAAGGGTGCATAAAATTTTGGCAAATGTTCTCAGTGAAAATTTTCATGTTGTGGTCGCTTCATTAGCATAAGCCAATTGATGCAAGGTTTTGCATCGTACAGTTCTTCACCTTAGACAGGCATCATAAAATCATTCAGGTTTTCTAACAATTCACTTCAATCACACATCATACAACTGTGAACATCACCCGATGCAATGAGTGCTAAGTGGACTACTCAAAAATCATGAGAAATTAGTCAATTACGACTACCTCTCATGGAAATGGTCATAGATGAATGACTTTCTTAATACAGGTGAATCCAAAAAAATGATATCTAATAATTGACTTGTCTAAATAATCCAAAGAAACCAATGATCCTGTTCTTCCAAGTTCCTTATGTTCCCATTGGACCTATTCCTTCTATTCTTTTGTGAATCATGTGTTTTTCACGTATATCCATATATGCTAGCAAATTATATAATGCTTCCTTCTTTGTAAATTTGAAAAGAAAAAGTTCTTGGAGTGCTTCCCATATTGAAACTTGAAAGGATCCTTTCTGCTTTGTAAATTCCTATTTTTTTGCAAATTCCTAAATCCTGTTGTTCTTTCAAGTTCCTTATGTTCCCATTGGACCTATTCCCCCTATTCTTTTGTGAATCATGTGTTTTTCACGTATATCCATATATGCTAGCAAATTATAAAATGCTTTCTTCTTTGTAAAATTGAAAAGAAAATCCCGGAGTGCTTCACATCCTATTGCAACTTGGAAGGATCCCCGGAGAGAATAGCTTTGTTATGGTTTGTGGATCGCTCAGGTCATTGATATTGTATTCTCTTAGTGGATCCTTTGCCCATTATCTACAAGGGATCGCTCAGGTCATTTTTCGTGGTTAGATAGATTTCAAAAGAGATCTATTGACAGAAGTTTCTGAGCATGCCAAGAGTCTTGTCCGGGAGATGCTTGAGCATCTCCCCTGATTGTAAGATTTGGTTAAATGTTCAACAAGTGCTTCATGTTTCTTTATGTTATAACTACATTCTAGAATCTAGATTGAGGCCTACGAGGTGCAAATTTAGCTTACAAGATTGACTTCTGTTTATAAAAATGTAATTAAACGGGATAGAATTCAAATTACTTATATCATATGTAAATTAAATTTAACTCACTTTAGATTCTTAGAACTGTGTGGAGCTGCTCCAAATCAGAGTTTGGTCTTAGATCCTTTTATACGGAGAAAGAGGGTCCGAAAGGGATTTCTCAAGCGTGGAAGTGAGAAACGAAAAAATTGTGGAGGCTTTATTATTTTTTTAACTCTACAAGGATGACCTCATTAGTTTAATCTTTAATGTTACGTGGATTGCATCATTAATTTTCTTTATCTCCTTTGTCATACTCATTTTTTTTGACTGGTGAAAAAAGATTATATTATACCAGAAATTTAAATTTATCTACCAAAAAAGAGGAGACTTTGCATGATGTCAATCTAGTGTTATATATATAACTCCATTTGAAGTTAAATGATAGGCCCAAATCCCCTATGTTAGAAGAAGTTTCCTCATTTAATATCCAGATAAAATTAGCAGAGAACCATGAATTGTCAGTGGTATACTCAAGGGCTGGTAAATCAAATTAAACAACCAAACAAGTATATTAAATAAACATTTTGACATGCATCATTAAAAAGGCTAATCATTAGCCTACTTTACAGTAAATTGAATATTTTGTAACAACTAGCAACCATTTGTGTGCTCTTTAAAAGTTACAATTCTGGTTGAAAAGGTGTTGTTGCTATACATGTTACTCTTGTTACTCTAATTGGTTAAACTGGTTCAAAGTTTGTTACCACTGAGAATGGCGTTAAGGTTTGCTACCACTGAGAATAGCATTAAGGTTTGCGGCATATAAAACCAAGGTGGTTGTCAGGGGTTTCACTTTCTTAACTTGCATACAAAGACATTTACAATAAATATTTTAATGAATTTGAAGTTAGTAAATACAAATCTTATTCTCGACAATAATTTTCAATTTAATATCTATTTAATATCTGTTAGCAGGGCCGTTTGGTAGAGATTTTGCTTCGAAAAGTAAAAAACCCGGGAATCACTATCGACCTGCCGTTTCCACCTTCCAGTGCAAATGATAGTTAATACTATGTCACCAAATATAGAGCTGATCTGCAAGGTGTTTCTAATAATAACCCTTTGTTGGGTTCAAGGTAATTATCATCATTTACTATTTCTATATTCCATTTCTTCTAAAACACCATAACTCAGAGAAAATATGTACAAGCATAGGTGATGTTGTCTAGCAATAATGTCAGGTCTATAGCTTCTGGATTAAGAACACACCACCTTTGTTTTTCGCTAAACATGGTTTCATTCTCCAATGTAGAGATGCGCATATCCAGCTCCTTTCTTTCTATAGCTTCATTCAAGACTACCTGGTCCACATGCTTCTTACAACAATCCAATAAATTCAGTTTGCTTGTTACTACATCATTTGAAGAACTGACAAAATAGTACCCAACAGGGTTAAACTGAAAATTCCACATAGGATAATTGTGGCCTTTGTAGCAAACAAGATCTGTGTTCATCTTGGAACCCCATAATCAAACTGTACACTCTTTTGATGCATATAAAATGAAATCCCCTGAAGCTTTATCCAGCATTAATAAATCAGTAGCACATTCCTCCCTTGGTACTCTTCTTTTACTTGGCAGCTGCTGTTTGAATCCACTTGAGCATAGACATTTAGCATTGACACTTAGGTGCTTGGGCTCTTAACATCTGGGTGTGCTTCTGTCGACAATTTCTTCCTTCAACTTCAAAGTGTTTTACCTTTGTCAAGCTAATCATGTACAGAAAGGCAAGAAATTTCCAAAATAGCTTTCAATCTATAAAAAGGAATCTAATAGATCAGTCCAGAAATGCTTCTTCAATTTGTTATTCACTTTAAATCTCTAAAAACCATAATGATAGTCTTGATGAAGGAACATTTTGCTGATAAACATATCCTTGTTGATAGGCTGGTCCTTTTTCATTGCTCCATCATTTACGTTACTGCCTTCTGAGAGTCTCGAAATGCAATTTTGTAGTGCCTTTCTAGCCGTGAGTGCACTTCCCAGAATTGCCTTGGCTAACCCATGAAATAGCGGTATGCCTCTACATGATTTTAATTCAAATGAAAATAGTAATGATCACGTGATGAGCCAAGGCCTCTCCAAAGTTTGTCTGACTGCGAATCAGCTAAGAAATGCGCATATGACTGACTACGAACTGGAAAAAGATTCTCAACTATGTAAGTAGAAGGGAGACTGGATTAGGTACTGTTTCTATTGTTTCTATTGACACTCATGGGCGTTTAGGTTTTGGAGTCTCTGTATGCTGTGTTTTTTTTAATTTTTGTCATGGGGTTATAGTACCACATCAACCGAGCGACTTGATATGTTGCTGTGTATATACACCATCGCTCCAACTTTGGTCTTCATATTGTGCACAAAATGTGCCCCTCTTGGCTCCTCCGTTGGTGGCTTGGCGCTGGTCTTGGTGTTGGCTTTGGTGTGTCGTGACTTGATATGTGTAGATGTTCAGACCTGCAGTGTGGCCGAGAGCTAGAGGAGACTTGTGGCGTGGCCGAGAGCTGGAAGAGATAGGTGGAGATTGGATACTATCCACCAGATTTTTACACAAACTTATAATAACCCTGCAAATAAAATCGAACAAGCCCCAGAGTACAAAAATACCTTTTTGTGTGCTCAAAACGGTAATTTTTTCCCAAATTCCCTATTTTTTAGTTGGGCTGCCTAGCGCTACAGAATCATCAAGTTTGGTGGCTCTACGAAATGGCAAGGACTAACCAGCCTGTCATAGGCACCAAGGCTGTGTGTTATTTTGTTATAAAGCATGCATATACCAGGGCATTTAATGCCCTATGGCAGGCTGGTTAGCCCTTGCCCTACGAAATGAGCATTGCCAAATTACAAGGCAGTTAGAAATTTAGAACCGCAAGAGAGCATTAGTATGTGATAGATAACAGGAGTAAAGTGAGTGAAATGGGTATTTTTTGTATTTAAATTTAATGAAGTATTTAACAATTGTATATGTTTGAAATTTGAGTAAAACATTAAGGAGATAAGTAAAAAATATAGTGAAAAAATATGTTTTTTTCCTCTTTAAAACTATTTACTCTTCTGGTTTATTATTTTAAATCTGATTGGTTCTGTTAAAGTTGTTTTTGATTGAGTGCATTTTGTGTTTTGAGGCGCATCTTTTTACCTCAAAGTTTCCCTAATGATAGCTTGAATATGGATCTTGTCATTAATTCCCTTCTTTAAACAAGAAACATGAATATTTGGATGTACATGTGAAGATACAGGTAACTCCAATTTGTAAGTCATACTTTTAGTTCCCTACAACACTTTATAGGACCATAGTACTTTCGTACTAGTTTATTGCCCCCCTTTTGTTGTTTGAGGGGCATCTACTTGTATGGTTGTAGCATAAAAAATATCCAACTCCCCATGTTAAATCTCCTTTCGCTACAATATCGATATGCTTATTTCATCCTATTTTGTGCTATAGTCAAGTTGTCTCTCAATACTTGGAGAACCTTTTGTTGATGTTCTATGTGGTTCTCCATTACCTAAACCTCCACTTTCCCTTTTAAGGGTGATGTGATGGATGGAGGATGATAGACATAAAATGTTATAAATTGAGTAATTTTTTATGAAGTATGGAGGGATGTGTCGTACCACCATTTTTTCCAAGGGAAAGAACTTGACCCATTATGTATGCTTATTAGATATAGATCAACAAATATACCATTATAGACATTTATTCACAATCTCAGTTTTTCCATTAGATCGATAATGGTAAGAGGAATTGCGAGCCAATTGAGTACTAAAACAAGAAGACAATTTAGTCCAAAAATTACTAATGAAAATAAGATCTCTATCACTTACAATAATCTTGGGGATTCCATGCAGCATCTGAATTGTTTCCATGAATGTTGTGGCTACTATATTTGCTTAAAAAGGATGAGAAAGAAAGCAAAAACTATGAGTTGATCCACCACTACCATGATGAAATTCCTTCTTTTGAACTTTGGTAGACTTGTAATAAAAGCCACAAAACCTCTTCTCAATGTTGACTTGGTATGGCTAATGGTTGTAAGAGACCTAGCGTCTTGACTCTCTTTCCATTATTCTATTAGTAGACTACACATTCAACCAAAAAAAATTCAAACATCAATTTTAAGACCTTCCTTGAAGAATTCCTTCTTGATCATGTGGTAAGATTTTAAAAAATACTAGACATCCTCCTATAGGAGAACTATGCAATTCCAAAATTACCTTCCATTTGAGCTGGGAATTCTTATATATGTGATTTTGATACCATAGTAAATTATTATTCTACACAAATTTATCTAATACACTTGGGTCCTCTTGTAGTTGTTGAATGATCTTGCTTCCATTCTAGCATTGCTTCTTCCACCCAATCAAATTCTTGAAATAAAATAACATACAATAATCCCTATGTGCCTTCTTCTTACCTTTAAATTGCATCTACTACCACCTTTTTTGTTTTTGTTTTTTTGTTTTGTTTATAATTTCAAAGTCATAACCTAGTGTCTCTGTAATGCAATTTTGTTGCTCTTCTAAAGATAATCATTGTTCCTAGAAGCACTTCAAATTATCATGCTTTGTTTTTATTTTGAAGTGTCTTCCTATTATGTAAGTGCACATTTCTTTATAACATGTAATATGGTCAACATTTCCTTTTCATAAATGGGTTTGAGTATGTTCTTTCATTTAAGACGATTCTTTCCAAACGAAAATTGCCTTCCTTCTTTTATTAAAATTGCAACAATTCTATGTCCGGAGGCATCACACTCCTAAAAATGTTTTTTTGAAGTTAAGTGTGGTTAGGACAAGAATTGTACACATAGCCTCCTTAAGTTTTTCAAAAGATTTGGTTACTTCTTGAGTCCAAAAAAATTCCTCGTTTAATAATGATATTAGGTGCATTGCTATTTGACCATAATTCTTGACAAACTTACAGTAATAGCCCATAAATCCTAAGAGTCCTTTAAGGTTCTTCAAGGATTTGGGAATTGGCCAGTTGATCATAACTTTAATTTTTTTAGGTTCCTCTTGTTGAATGGTGTTGTCATTGATGCCAATGTTTGTTAGTGAACACTCTTAATATTTTTCTAGATTGCATTAATTGGAAGCTTCAATTGAAGGATGGATGGAAACCCTAGCCCTAGGGTTTGGTTTCCCTAGGTGATCAATGTACCCCACATTTTTTGGAGGTTTTTGAAGCATTATATCCATGAAATTGCTTTGGAAATGATTATCATTAGATTCTCCTCGTTGAGATGTTTCTAATGGTATGTGGCACACCACGTGGTTCTTCACGATTTATGAGATCCTGACTTGAAGTTGAAAGCCCCCAATGTATGGGAAAAAACCCCAAAGGTTATTAAGGTGGCAACTCTTATTTGACTAAGTCATAATAAGGGTTTTAAGGAGTATTGATCCTTATTAGAAGGTCAAATAATATCCTATGCTCCAAAAAGGATAGTGGCCTCACTCTTGGGTTTTATTTTAATTAAATTTCAAAATTCTAAATAGCGTTCTTGCTCCTTAAATTCCTCCAACAGATCATTTATTGGATCCCTTTCTATCCAAAAGAAAAGCTATATAAGAGCATTTCATTTGCTCTCACAAGAGATGCATTTCAACAATTTTTTTTTGTTGAATTAGGTCTGGATTACTTTGTCCCTTTGGAGATAGTGAATTATCAAGCGAGAGGGTTTTATTTCTTTTTGGTTTTGGGATATGTATGGGCGCTCTTGTTGCAGGTAGAACATCGAAGTTTCATTGACAAGCTCTACCATGATTTGAACTTTCACTAAGGCATAATTCTATGAATATTTCTTTGTGATATAAAGATCAATGAAGGAGAAAATCACTTCTCTTTAATACAAGACCACTTGTGAAGGAACAACAAAGGGCTTATGAGCACACTTTGTGGATTTGTTTTGGCTTGTTTGGGCTTAAACATCATGTCGCGGGTCTATTTATTTGGAGCTGTTTGGAAGACCTAGCCGTGGACCTGAAGCATAAGTCAACACACTAAACTTAAGGTTATATTCTAGACCAATTTGACATTGCCTTAGTCAAAATGTTAGCATCTTTCTCCTTGGTCGAAACATACTGCAACAACATGATCCTCCTCGCCACAGTCTCTGAGATGATGATACCGAATGTCTATGTGCTTGGACCTGTCATGAAATACTAGATTCTTAGAGAGTTTGATACAATTATGATTATCACAATAGATCACAGTTGGATCCATCCTTTGATCAAACAAACCAAATAGAATTTTCTGCATTTAAATGGCCTCACATGCTGCCTGACTTGCAGCCATGTGTTCAGCCTCTGCTGAGCTAAGTGCAACTGACCTCTGTTTCCTGTTGTACCAAGAAACTGCAACTGAACCAAGGTTGAAAATTCCTCCTGATGCGCTCTTCCGATCTGATGGACTCCCAGCCCAATCCGCATCTGTGAAGCCCTGTAGCTTCACTCCCTCTGACCATCTGTACCATAATCCAAACTGAGATGTGCCTCTGAGGTGTCTCAAAACATGCTTCGTTGCCTTCCAAAACAACTTGGTAGGCTGAGCCATAACTTGACTCAGCTGGTTCACCGCAAAGCACAAATCTGGTCGTGTGTTCACTAAATACATCAATGAACCCACAAGCTGCCGATATACAATAGCCTCTACTACCTCACCTGAAGTAGCATCCTCCTTCCTCCAGTTACCTGCTAGAGGAGTCTGCATGGGCTTGCACTTCTCCATGTGGAATCTTTTGAGTATTTCATTGGCATACTAGCCTTGAGACACAAGCACTTCCCCATCCTTCTGCCACACTTCCATGCCTAGAAAGTAGTGCATGAGACCCATGTCTTTCACCTCAAACTCTCTTGCAAGGTCCTCCTTGTAAGACATGATCAACTGATCATCACCTGCCAATATCAGATCATCAACAAAAAGAACAATGATCAACTGCTTACCTTCCACCCTGATGTGGTACAAGTTCGCATCCGCTTCACTCTTTGTGAAGCCCAACGCGGTGAAGTAGTTGTCGATCCTGGTGTACCAAGCACGAGGTGCCTGCTTCAGCCCGTACAAAGCTCTCTTGAGTCGGCACACATGCGACTCATGATCAAAGGTCTCAAATCCTTTCGACTGCTTTATGTACACCTCTTCCTCAATCTTGCCATTGAGGAATGCAGTCTTCACATCCATCTGATGGATCTTGCAACCCATCTGTATTGATAGTGTCGACATCGATTTGATAGATGAGTACCTTGCTACAGGAGCAAAAGTTTCATCATAGTCGATCCCCTCGACCTGTGAGAAACCACGGGAAACAAACCTTGCCTTATGTTTCTCCACACTACCATCAGTGACATGCTTTACCTTGTAAAGCCAACGGGAACTCACAACTGACTTGTTCTCCGGTCTTGGAACAACATCCCAAACACTGTTCCGAACTATGGAGTCATACTCCTCCACCATAGCATCAACCCAAACTAGCTGCTGCACTGCTTCCTCAAAGGAAGATGGTTTGGTCTTTACACATTCCCCAACAAGGGCCATGTAACTAGTGTACCGCTCAGTTGACCTCCTCTGTTTGCACTGAGAAGATGGCTCTCCCACATTCTCTCTAGCATTCGACAACAATCTGTTACCTCCCTTGTGCGTTTCCGCCCATCTATGGAAGACTCTGCATGAGTGGATGTCTCCACTCCTGGAACCTCTGCATGCCGCTGCTCCACATCACTTTGAGGCTCCTCTTCCTTAGGAACCAAAAGTTCCTCCTCTGCATGCATCTTGAGCTCCCTCTTAAGGGAAACCCGCATGGCCTTCAGCTCATCGAACTTAAGATCTCTGCGAACCACTGTCCTCTGACTGGTAGGCAAATACACCTGATAGTTGTGGGGAGTATCAGTGTACCCCACAAGTATCCCCAACTCTGCTGTTGGCTCTAGCTTCTTCCAGGCATCCTTGGTCCATGGCAATAAACCGATGAGCCAAAGATCTTGAAGTGACTCACATTTGGTCTCTTCCCGGAGAAAGCTTCCTCTAGTGTCTTCATCCCAAGTATGCGATGCAGGCTTCTATTTTGCAAGTAAACCGCTGTGTTGCATGCCTCAGCCCACAAATGAAGCGGTAGGCCTTGGTCATGCAACATCGCTCGAGCTGCACCCATAATCATTCTGTTCTTCCTTTCGGCCACCCCATTTTGCTGTGGGTTATGGGGTACCGTCAACTCCCGTTTAATTCCTTCTGCTGTACAAAAGTCCTTAAACTCTTGAGAGACATACTCCTCACCATTTTCGCTTCGCAAGGCCCTGATCTTCTTTCCTGATTCTTTCTCAACCAAGGCTTTGAACTCACAAAACCATGAGAAGGTTTGATCCTTCTTCTGCATGAAATAGATCCAACATCTACGAGAAAAATCATCAATGAAAATAACATAGTACCTTTGTTTGGCAGTGGAGGCTTTCAAGAATGGTCCACACACATCTGTATGAACTTGCTCCAAAATTGCTTCAGCTTGACTGTCTCGATCCTGAAAGGAAGATTTTGCATACTTACCCAAGGTACAACCTTTGCATGTATCTACTTGCTCAATGTTACCTTTGGGAAGTCTAGTAGAGATCCGCTACATGATCTTCAAGGCCTCATGATGCAAGTGGCCCAACCTTTTATGCCATAACTCGCCAATATCTTGGCTTTGCACCAAATCTTCTTTGGAACTTAATGCAGCACAATCATCTACCTCCAGCTTGTAGAGATTCTTCACTCGAATCCCAATCCTCTTGGTCTGACCTGTGGTGATGTGTCTCAGGAACTCCTTTCCTTTATTGAAGACTACATCATAGCCTTTGTCTTCCAACATTGCGACATGTACCAAGTTCTTCTTCAGTCCAGGCACATACTTTACATCAGTTAGGGTGAGAGGAGCTCCATGCTCCATTTGAAACACAATCGTGCCTTCACCTGAAACACGGTACTTTCCATCATCGCCCATCTCTATGCGTATCTGGAGGTCCTTCTCCTCCAAGGCACTGAATACACTCTTGTTGACGGTCATGTGGAATGAGGCTCCATTTTCTAGGTACCAAACACAACCCACCATCGATGAAACCATGGATGCGATGAGGGTAAAATCCAATTCAAATTGTGGGGCCAGTGCTTGACCCCTTGATCCTTTCGAGGATCCCTTCTTGGATTTCTTCTGTGGACAATTTGTTGCATAATGGCCCACCTCATGAAAATTAAAGCATCACACTTTAGATTTGTCAATACTCTTGCCACCATAGGAAGAAATCAATTTGTAATGGGAAGCCTTCCCTTTTCCTTTCCTTGCCTTACTTGCTAAGGCTAGATTTTCTTCGTCATTGCGCTTTGATGAAGAACCATCTCTGGTGCTTCCCCTGATCTCGTCCTGCATCAAATCCGACCACAGTCGTTCCCAATATGGCAATTTCTATCTTCCATTCACTAAGTCTTGGTAGCTATGCTAGCTCTTAGAAAGACCGAGGAGAGCAAGACTCACCATGTCATCATTGGCTGTTGTGACTCCTACACTTCCAAGCCCATCTCTGTAGGTGGTGAGCTTGTTCAGATATGTAGAGATCATGTCGCCCTTTTCACACTTGATTTTCCGAAGCTTGTCTTTTAGCGCCAGCTTCCTCTGATCGATGTTGTTCTGATATAGATCCTTCAATGTCTTCCACATTGAAAACGATGTCTCCTTCCCATGGAGACTCGAGACAATATGGTCTCGAACTCCCTCCAGAAGAATCCTCCTCGCTCTCGCCACACATTTCTTCCATTCCGCCAATTCTTGGGCATTAGCTGTGATCTGAATTTGAAACTACTTGAAAAAGGTTTGCAAGGTATTCAATTCAGTAGTAAACATGTTTAAAACATTCTCATGTCTTGCAGTAAAGAAACAAATGAAGTTTTCCGCTGTTCATGATCCATTCAAGCATAACAGAAATATTTCCTTTTACTGTTTAACACATTAAAACGAATTTGTTCTGCAAAATAAATCAACCACAGATGCAAAAGAAGTTGATGAAGCAGTTCACCCCTCCTGGGCTACGTCTGCTGGGTCCAAGGCTCCCAAATGGGTCAGTCTTTGTTTTAATTAAATGCTCAAAATAAATTTACAGCTAAATAGAAGTCTCTACAGGTGAAATAGACTGTAAAATCGGATTTAGAACACATGAATCCTTCAGGATTGACTGCTGGTTCACCTCCAATGGATACCTGCAACCTGAAACAGTTCTCACAATACTGGGCCCTGGTGGCTTCTAGAACTTCCACGGCTCCAAAACCTGTGCAAATGACCTTTGATGGCTAAAAGACCCGTGCCAATGGCTTCAGAACGTCCAAAATACCCAAAATAAAAAACAAATTCGTCAAAAACCGCCTTTCCTAGCCAAAGTTATGGCCATTTAATGATAACTGCCAGTTTCCCCTAAAAGAACTCCAACTAACTTTAGTGGAGGCCAGTTAGCTCCACCAAATCTCGGCGTCTGCCAAATTTGGCGCCACCGCCAAAAATTCCGCCAATTTCGCCTTAACCGCCGACTAAACTTCCGCATGTGCCCAGTTGATTGGTTTGGCGGTTTTCCTCGGATTGCGTGCCCGGTTAGATGCTGGCCCACGGTTCCTAGGGTGTGGTCATATGGCGTGGGAGGGGTGGCCCTTAGGGGCCGACCCCCCAACTTTTCCTGCCCGTAGCCAATTTAAACTGTTTAAACATTTTGCTCCGCCATTCTAACAACAAGACCGTTGTGGTCCAACGGTAAACCACTGGGTTAATACATTGTAGGTCGGGGGTTCGAATCACCACCCTACCAACTTTTGATATGCGATCCATTGCTTACATCAGCTGATGTCATCCTGGCCACGTGGCGACCTCCAGGCTTGCCACATGGCGGCCTCTGATTGGCCCGTCCCAACAGAATATTCCGTGGATTTTTTTTTTTTTTTTTGAAAATTCAAAAATTAAGGGTTATTGGGCGATTTTGTTTTTGCCATAACTTTCACATGCGGCGACTGTTTTTCGAACCGTTTGCGGCACCGGAATTGGGAGGACAAGCTCTATTCGGTCGTTCTGGTTCGAGCCAATTTTGAGCACTTTCAATTTTGAGCATTTTTCGACACTTGGGACATGAGCCCCTTGATCAAGCTACTGCTGGCTTGGGGACTTCTTGATCAATGAAGTCCTTCAACCCGTTGTCCTCTAATACCGCTTCCATGCGATCCTTCCAGGCTATGTAATTCGAGTTTCCATTTAGGGCATACTCGAGTCTCAAGCCCTTGAACGCCATTGGTGAATTTTGAGATGTGATAAGAAATCCATTCTGTACCTACAATCAAGAACTTCAAAACTTCGAACTTCTCCCTTCTTTGTATACTGTTCTTCGCTTTGATCACCTTTGCTCTGATACCATGTAGAAATTCTTACTGTAGATCACCTGATAATGCAATGTAACTAAAGCAAAATACTTGATCTACTTCTACAAACAAACTTGCCGAAGCTTAATCGATTTTGAGCAAGATCAAAGAGAACACATATAACAGATGAAGAAGAAATCAATCATACATGAACACAAAAGAATACTCTAGGGAAAGCCTCAACTAAAAACCCCGATATCTGTATTATCATACAAGTGGAAATATATTAGGATTACACAAAGCTTTAGCTCGCAAGCTATCCAACTCTCAGTACAATCCCTCACTGCTGCTCATAGACATAATAGACAACACATATGATTTTCTTTAGTCCTCCAAGCCTCCTATTTCCTTGCGCAGTTTCCCCTGGGTCCTCAAGCTGCCACCTATGTGTAATAATTCCTCACACACTACTCAGACCTTCTGAAATATCTGCGCAATCCTCAAGGAATGAATTCCTTCTTCATGTAAGAGATATCTTCATGGTAATATTCCTACAACTAATAGTACACTGCCCCATCTTTTGATCTCAACTGGGTTTTTGTCTGAACTGACATGCATGAGTTATTTATGAGAGAATATTCAATTATCTGAAGTACATTAGTTGCATGCATGCATGCATTGACTAACTGAACTCACAATCAATTCCACAAACTGTTGGAACTAATTTAACTGGACTTAACTCAGTTAACTGAGCTAACTAATTACAACTCAAAGTACAACTCATCCTGATCTCCTTAATTAAGGGATAACTTCCTCAATCAAAGGAATAGTTGTTGCATGTCTTCACATAGACTTCATGTTTGATTTTCTCCAACTAATTAGCTCAAGATGCATTAATTAATTATTTTACAAACAACTACTGAGATCAAATTCGATTTTTAATTATCAATTTTAATTAAGGGACTAATTAAAATTGGAATGTATCCCGAAATGATATCTATAGAAATGCTATTTTTAGCATTTCTTCTTGTTATTTTCAACAAATTTCTTGTAATAGTGATCCAAAATGGATCCTAAAACCTCTATGTCTTCAAATATCGGAAATAGATTATTGCAGAGAAACATTGAAAGAATGGCGGAAAACAGAGTTAAACAAAGAATGAAGTCTCGTTGCACCGGAGCTGTCGGATCGGCTAGATCAACGACCTGGATTAAATCGGGATATCACATCGGGAGAGGCCAAAGGAGTATATCGGAGGCAACCTTATGGGAAGTGCGATCAATGACCCACCGACATAACGTGAGCTGTCGGATCGAGTGTGTAGATCCAACGGTGGAGATCACATTATCGCATCGCAATATTTCCAAAGGGAGGACTTCACACAGGTGGACCCAACAGAGCTATGAAATAAAACAACGAAGGATTTGAGTTATGTGGTAAGCGGTATTTCGGGCGTGCTTCAAGCGGTAAGTAGTATTGGAGAGGCTTCGCCCGATTCCATAGACCGGCCAACATGTAGCACACCGCAGGAGAGAGAAAACCGTTTTTTCAGGCGGGTAGTTTCCGTGCAAGTGGGCCGCCCGAAATGATCGCCAGCCGTGGATTATCGATCACTGATCGAACGGTGGACAATGAACGAACTACTTTATGGACCCGAAAGGAATTATAGATGCGGTTGTATAAAATTTGAAGTTCGATAATAAGCGTTTTCCTATTTATTTTTGTGTATTCCCGCTGTGGACCAAATACAAAGGGAGTATTACCATAACGCTTGCAACTTACGATAGTGATGCAATAAAGGACCTGATAGGATTATAGGTCGGATTCAATATCATTTGAAGTCTGGCTTGGCAGAAATTCTCACTATTTTGGTGTATTTCTTTGTGTAAACAGAGGAACGTATTCTCGGGGATTTCACCCACGCCAGTGGTCCTTTTCGTTTGAAAATAGGTGGCCACCATACCTGAAGCGTTTTACAATGATTGTTTAGCGCTCAAAAGGGAGATGAACGGATAGGGACCGGGAGCCCGAAAGCCTGAGGAGGGAGGGCGAATAGACAGGGCCGATAGGCTTAAAATCCATCCAATGGCAGAACAGAAGGGAGGCAATTGCTCAAAGACAAAGAAGAGAACAAGAGAAAGCAGAAGATAGAGAGCAAGAGGGAGAGTCTGTGCACTCTTTTAGACTCGAGGATTTCGAGTAAATCCTTGTTGTTTTGTCACTGTTGTGTTGGGACTCTATTCAAACTCACACTTGTAATATTATGCTTTCAAAGACATAATATAGAGGTCGACACTGAAATTTGGACCAGGAGACATAGCCAGGAAGTCTGGTGAACTCCTTGATTATTTCGCTGTGTTGATGTGTGTATTTATTATGTTTTATAACTGTTCATTGTCTATATTATTCACAATCTTTTCGATCCATTGTACTAAATAATATAGGCATTCCTGCACATGAGTCTGTAATACCTTAATACTGATTTAAGATCTCATTTTTAGATCAAATAGTGTTGTATGATTTGAAGATATGACATTGACAATGACTTGTAACAATGATTGAAACCCTAAACTATAACTCTTGGCATGATATGAAAAGTACATTTGATATACAGTGATATTTGTCTTAACAAAATTTGAGTAACATGGACAATGATATTTTGGCAATGTTTCTTTCATGATAATATTGACAGTGTGACAGCTAGGGTTTTGCAATACAATCTCAACAGATAGGTTATGTGTTGGCAGTTGTGGAACAATTTGATTAGCCACTGTGTTTGAGCAAAACTAGGGTTTGTGACACATTGAGCATGATCATTATATGCATGGATAGTTGATGAAGCGAGAATTTACATGCTAGGGTTTGATGTGTATATTTTGCAATAGTTAGATTGAGAAAAGTTGAGTGGTGAGACTACTAGGATTTGATAGTAATATACATACTAAGAAGAAGCAATGTATTTTGTATTACAGTTATTGTATTGATTCATAGCACATGTGTATCTAGTTTGAAAATTGTGAAACGAAGTAAGACTACTCTCCTCTCACATGTACCCAAGTAACCAACCAACTAGGGTAAACATGCGACGAGAGAGGCCAATATGATATGATTCAACCTCCTTGGTGACCTTAAGGAAATGGAATCGATGGAACACCTCAACCATAACTTCTACATCAACAACATCACCCCCAAAAGACATCTCATCCACTCAGACATCCTGCCCCTAGGTCCCACTGATATTTTATGCTTCTTGACCTCTAGAAGCTCTCATGTTATAGGCATTGTCAGTGTCCAGGGACCTTTGGACGCTCTCACAAGTCTGCAAGTCAGCGTCCAGGGACTTTTCCTAGCAGACCTGTGCCAATGTTGTTGGCTCGAGCAAGTCATCATGGAAAAGACCTCGGGTTTAGGCACGAAAGGCCAATAATGGTCCGTTGTAGTCTAGGACAACGGTGGCATTTTCACCTCACCTCGAAGGGCAAAGAGTCTCACCCGAAGTGTGCTGCGACCAAAAGGGGAGAAGGGCTCAACATGGGATTGAGGGGGTCTAAGCTATACACAGGTGGTCATACACATATGTGGTCATAAAACATAGAACAGAGATAATGATATCCTCAACTCATACACAAAGACTCATCATATATACCACAAAACTAACAACATACTAGTGTCCATCTATCAAGCACCAGTCTCGTGTAACAAGGAGACTAATTAAAATTTTGATAAGCCATAATACAAGATGCACAAAACACTTATGAGTCTTAACAATCATCAACTCGAATTACATTAAATTGTCAGAACATAATACATTATAGCTTGGCTTCTCGTCATCAACAATACAAAGAATACTCGGCTCAGTAGCTCGGGTCAGATCTGCTCTGCAACTCAGTTCCTTAGTTCCTAGCCCTTCTTGCTTCTGCTTTGGTGTCTGTGTACCTCCTCAGCGGCCCAATCCTTTAGTGTCTCGGCAACAACCCCGACGATCAACGAAACTCCACAACAATAGTAGCAACACCGCCAACAACCAATAACCAACCCCTTCCTTTATGTTCTTCCTCTCTTTATATCATTCTCAGCTGCTTGGACTGCCAGTTCTTGCTCGGCTGCTTGCTTCCTTGGCTGCCTCTACGCTTTCCCGTCTCCTCGGCTGCCTTTGGGTTCCACTGCCACCTTGCCATCACCTTCCCGCAAACTGCTCATTCCACCACCCGACCGTTGCTGCCATTTGTCCTTTCCCGTCTCCTCGGGTGCCTTTGCCTTCTGCTGCCACCTTGCCATCATCTTCCCACAACTGCTCGTTCCGCCACCCAACCGTTGCTGCCATTTGTCCTTTCCTACCCTACAGTTCGTCAAAACTGGTCAAAATTCCTCAAAATTAACAAAGGATCCAACAAGTGTCTGCAAAATTCAAGGCATTTTTATAGCCCAGAATTCCAGCCACTGCCCATAACTTGTTATAACTTTTAGAATCCATCAAAGACATGATAATAATACTAATAAACCAAAAATCAACCTTAGGACTAGGCCTAGCCATCCCTAACGAGCACTGACATTCTCTCAAACACTTGGCATCAATGCAACCGACAAGTCTAGGATACAAGACAAAGCATGAATGATTGAAAAATCTTATGAACCATGACAAGAAGGATCACCACCTTCTCCATTGAACTGTTATAACATCAATTAGGTCTTGCATCCATCATTTCAACAGTTACAAGTAAATACATCAATTAACCATGACATGAACCAGTCACATAACCATTTTTATGACCAGAATTAAACAATGAAAATAACATAAATATAAGAACCATTAAATCCAAATATAAACAAGTGAAAAAGAAAGAGAACTTAGCTTTCATTAATCATAGGAAAATCTGACCAGGTTCAAGACTTCCACGTACCACCCAACTGTAGACATGGCTAAACCAAATCTTTCTTTCAGTCAGTCACCCCCATACCATATTCCAAGCATGAATGTGGGATCTCATGGATAAACCAATCCAAAAACAACTAAGGGAATCCAGAGGTTAAACCAACTCCACCCTCACCAAACCATGATCACACCAAAACCAGTGCTCTGATCACAAAATCGGGTCGAACTTGGAATGCCATTCAAAATCCATCACTATCCTTGAGGAATTTTTCATCTCCTTATCTCTCAAGCTTTATCGCAATCCAATCCTAGATCATTAGGCCCTAAACTAAGACCAGTCTCTCAGCATTTACTGCAATCCAAACCCATATCAATAGGCTCTAAACCGAGACTCTTCCCTCAGGGTTTACCATGTATCCCACCAAAACTGGTTAAGGGATTCCTAGGCCTTTGGGAATGAACCTTGAGACCACCTCCACCCCAAATTCTGAAATTCATTCGACAAACCATGGAATCTGGAAAAAGGCAAGCCTAGGATGAAAAACATTGTCATAACCCATCAAAACCATGCCACCGATAACAAGAGAACCATATACCAACAGGCAGAGTAATGTATGTCAAAACCAACTAGCAATTCACACATGCAATATGTTACCTACAAGTATTCTTGATGAAGTTGCTTGATCCTGCTCTTCTTCCTTGATCCTTGCTATCCTTCCTTTCCCTTTGCTTTCTTTTCCTTGATCCAAAGTAGAGTGCTCCAAGAAAATCTAAGTGACCAAGAGTGAGAGAGAGAGAGAGAATAATGAGAGAGCTCCGAAACAGATTTGAGAAAATGTTACAAATTGATTCTTAGAAGCCTTTTTATTAATGAGGCCTCTATTTTATTCATTTTCCATTATTTTCCTTCATTTTCCTCATCTCATGCAACTTGTGATGTTTCACCTTACTTTTCTCCTAATTTCCTTTATTTTCATAAATAATGTGCCAAAAATGCATTTTTTCATTTTAATGCCTTTGCCAATTTTCCTTAGCCAAAAACACATCCAGTGATGCCCACTAGCATATCTTTTCCCAACATTCATCTTGGAATAAGTGTCCCTTACTTGTGGTCTTATTTTTCCTTTATGAACTTTTATTACATGAAATTTTAACCAGGGCTATTACACGAGGTCCGTTGGTTGATCAGGGTGGTTGGGTGGTGCAAGGTAGCAGAGTTGAATCTCCTTCAGGTTTGAGTTTGAGAACATTGCAGGGCGGCATGGTGGTGCAAGGGTAGGTTGGAGCCTGAATAGGGCATTGGACTATCCATCTAGTTGTAGTTGGTACACAGGGTGTTGGAGCACTTTTAAGTTGGAGCCTATAAACCAGAGCATTAGAGCATCCTCCTAGTTGCAGTTGGTAAATAGGGCATTGGGGTGTCCTACAAGCTGGATCCTATAAATCAAGGGGTTGGAGCCTCGTTTAATTGTAGCTAAAAACTTAATGTCAATATTTTGAAGAAAATTATTAAGAAGTATTCGATGGTTTTTGCCCCGGAGGGGTTTCCACCTAAAAATATTTGTGTCTAATGTCTCTATATGTTATGCATTGTTGAATGGTGTTGATGATGTTTATGTTTATCTAATGCTAATAACAATCAATACTCTGTGAAAAAAGAAATATGCTAATTGATAAGAAATATTGATTCACGCCGCTCTCAGTATTTGCAACTATTGGTATCAAAGCAAGTTCCTTCACTAGCAGTCCAACAACTGGAAGGAGATCATGGAGTGGAATAATATGGGAATTCCAATACTCAATGGGAATAACTATGCTTTTTGGACTAGAAATATGAAGGCATATCTTAAATCACAAGGATTTTATGTTTGGAATGTTGTATTAATCGAATACAAGGAACTTTTGACTCACCCTTCGGATGATGGCAGCTGAAGGCCTTACAAGAGCAATGCTAAAGATAAAAAATCCCTCATGACTAGTGTGACAAATTCAATATATGTCAAAATAATGCATTTTAATTCAACGAAAGAAATTTGGGACAAGCTTCAAAATACATATGAAGGAGACAAGAAGGTAAAAGAAGCCAAGCTCTAGACCCACTAGGGACAATTTGAGTAGGTAAGAATGAATGAAGAGGAAAAAATTTCAGCCTACTTCCTCCGTGTTTATGAAATAGTGAATGATATAGAAGCATTGGCCAAACCAATGGAAAGCAAGGTAGTTGTTCAAAAGATTCTAAGATCTCTTCCAGAGTTTCAATACTAAAGTCTTTGTGCTAGAAGAAATAAATGATTTGGAAAATCTCACCATGGACTAGTTACATGAAATACTTATGACATATGAAATGAGGAAATAATAAGATGGTCCATCTAACCGAGAAGTAGCATTCACAACATCTAAGAAGACTAGTAAATACAAACATAAATCAAAACCAAGCTCTAGTTGTTGCAAAGAAGAAGAATACTTAGATGGATAAATTGCTAACTTTGTTAGAAAGATGAAAAGGGGACATGTAATTTCAAAGGTAACATTCCAATAATATGTTTCAATTGTGGTGAAATTGGCCACTTTGTAGCTAAATGTCCTAATAAGGAATCGGGTAATGAAGATGAGGCACCATGGCAAGGGAAGAAGGGTCAAATAATATTGATAAGCAAGGTAAACCGAAACACTTTAAGAAAAGTTTTTTCTCTAACAAAAAGAACTTCTCATCTGAAGAATAAAGTGACAGTGACGAAGAAAATGATACAAGAAGAGTATTATTCATGGAAAGGGACAATAGGAAGGAAGCTCTAGAAGAAGAAGAAAGAGATGAAGAATATATGAATGAGATTGGATTTCAAAACAAAATAACAAGAGTTGTACGAGAGCTTAAGGTTGAAAGAGGAAACATGAAATCTCTCGAAGCTGAATTGAAGGTAACAAAATAACATGCCAAAAGCCTCAATAAGAAGAATGAAGAATCAAAGGAAGCCATTATTAGCCTTAAAGTACAATTGAAAGAAGCCAGAAAATTTGAAGATTCACTCAGAAGAGAACTTGAAGAAAGTAACAAAGTAAGAGAAGATTTAGAAGAAAAGATAGTCTACCTATGGAAGAAAGCATGGAAAGGAAATGTACAACAAAACTTGGCAAGCAACTCTATATCATTGGATGATATTTATAGTAGTCAAAAACCAAATCAAAATAAAGGACCAAAGAAGATTAAAAGTGTTGTGGCTCCAAGGTATAATGCTAAAGAAATCAAGGACAAGGATCAACAAGAGGTTGTACCTCCTCCAAGAAAAAATAAATAAAGAAGATCACACGGACAATATAAGTCATCCAGGTACGCTAATTTGTTTAATGGTTATTATTTTTCATGTACTAACTTTGGAAATATGGCTAGGGATTGTAAAGCTTATGATAGGTACAATGATCAAAAACATTATTAATAGAATGAAAACTCTAGAAGTAGGTTTGCAGGATCACGAGATAGGTTCCATGATGTATTTGACAACAGGAAGTATGTGTCATATGCTCCATTATTCAGGCCCAACATTGAATGTTACAAATTCCATAACTATGGGCACATAGCTCGATATTGTAGGTACAAGATGAAATATTCTATGAATTAAAACCCTAATATCAAGTACATGAAAAGAAAACAGATGCAAGAAGACCAAGCAAATGAGAAGGTTTCAACAATAATGCTTTCAGGTTTCATAAAGGCAAAAGATCACGAGGAATCAACATGCACATTAGACGATGACAAGATTCAGGATGATCTGGCTGAAGAGTTGGTTCATAAATTATTTTGAAGAATTCAACATGTTGACTCTTTGTCTTATGATCGTTGAAAAAAGAGAGTCCATGTAGCATCAACCGTGCTTTTAAGGATCTATCTTTGATAGATTAACAATTGGCACATATAAAAAAGTTTATGTTCAACGCCATGAGTAGTTTTAGTGGAGTAACATTTTTGACAGGCAAAGTTGATCCATATTGACAGGTAGAATCAACAGTGGCAATTAATATGAATCATAACATGACAAGGGGAGATACTAGGTTGTCTATTGTAGAAAGAATTAAGGAAGACAAGCAATTAAAGGAGGACAAACATCTGGTAGGAAGATAGAGGAAAACATTTCATCAGGGGGATTATAGGAAAGTTACAGGTCCACAAAATTAGAAAGATTGTTAGGGGGATTCACCCTTTTCCATTAAGGTAAAAGGGGGAGAGAAACAAGGAGAAGAAGATCAAGGCATGAAGTCAGGGTGAGCAGTGATTGTAGGGGGAGTCTACATGTGCCTCCTTAGCTCTACTTTGATAGGTGACTGGTATTGACACTGTGGTGTCATGTCACATGACAGGGGTTAGAGAATACTTCTCTAGTTACCAAGAAGAGGAGATAGGCTTCCATATTGAAATGGGAAATATGTTGAAGTGCACTCTAGTTGGGAGAAGGACAATTACCTTTTAGAGGGAGTTAGGCAAGAGTACTAACGTTACAGGTGCATTGCATGTGCTAGGTTTAGGGTTGAACCTAATTTTAGTTTCAACTCTTTAAGGTAAGGTATTTTATGTCTACTTTCGAGGGCCAAAGGTGTACATAAAGAACTGGGATTGGAAGTCATTGAAATAGATTGATGTGAGAAGCAACAATTTATACATGTAATTGTTGGATGCTCCAAAGGCACTAGTGAGAAACAACAATAACAAAGACTTGGATAATTATGGCATAGGAGGATGGGGTATATCCATCATGGAGCACTCAAATTTCTTAGGGAGACCATGACAGGAGTTCCATAATTAAGCATGGAACATAATGATGTGTGCATGGGGTGCGTGCTTGGGAAGTGTGCAAAAGAATCATTTTCAAGAGGTGAAAATAGAGCCAAGGGTGCGCTTGAGTTGCTACATTTTTATATATGGCCCATTGTCTACAAAATCTCTTAGGGGTTATGATTATTTTGTGACCTTCATTAATGACTTCTCCAGGGAGCCCTGGATATATTTCTTGAAGCCAAGGGATGAAGTCTCTGGCCACTTTCAAGAGTTTAAGGCTCTTGAAGAGAACATGACAGGTAAGAAGATAAATGTTCTTCATATGGATAATGGGGGTGAATATGTGGAGAATCCTTCAAGGAGTTCTATGTGAAGGAGGGCATCAAGTGAGAGTGGAAAGCTCCATGCAACCCACAATATAATGGGGTCACTTAGGGAAAGTACATGATGATAGTTGGAGTAGTGACGCCGATGCTATATGACTAGGACATGCCTAGATATCTTTGGGAAGAGGCGTGTAGTACAACATTATATTTAGAATAGGGTTCCTCACAAGACGTTGGGGAGGATGACACCCGAAGAGGCATTTATAGGTAAGAAGCCAAAAGTTTTATGCTTTAGTATTTTTGGCAGTGTAGCTTATTGTAATATTCCAGATTACTAATGCACCAAGTTGGATTCGATTTCATAGAAGGGTTATTTCATTGGCTACATTGAAATTTCCAAGGCATACATGATTTATATTCCAAGTAGTAGGAAGATTATCGTGATACAGGATGTGAAATTTCAGGAGAAAGCCTTCATGAGATCTCGTGATTTACTAATAGTTGATCAGAGTGAGCCAATGAAAGCTCCAAGGGATGAATATGGATCTCAGGCCCAGGGCACTAGTACGAGTATAATTACTAGTATAGGAATAGGTACAAGTGTAGAGGAGAGTTCACAACAGGTGGAGCAACGACAACTATACAAGGAGCATGAAGCTCTACCCACAACTAATGGGAGAAGGAATATAGAGGTGCTTTAGACATTGATAGATGTGCAAGAGTTTGTGTGACCTCTTAGATCAAGCACTAGGGAAAAAAAAATTCTAGATATATATTCGTCATATAGGGCATTGATGAGTGAGCACATTACCAATGATAGGAGACTACCAGAGGAATATTCATGGTATAAGGCATTGATGAGTGAGGTCATTGACAGTGAGCCTTCTAGTTATTAAGAGGTTTCACAACATTAGGTGTGGGAGGATGAAATGGTGGGGTACAACTCCATCATGTTGATGATGTGTGGGAGGTCTTTCCTAGACCATTAGATAGGTAAGTGGTTGGTTCTTGTTGGATCTACAAGATCAAACATGCTACAGATGATAGTGTCGAGAAGTACAAGGCTAGGCTCATAGCCAAGGGTTTTGCTCAGAAGGATGGAATATACTATGAGGACACATTCGCTTCATTGGCCAGATACACTTCCATCAAGGCTATGATCTCTCTTTTAACACATAGGGGTTGACAGATTCACTAAATGGATGTCAAGACGACTTTTATAAACAAAGAGTGATAGAAGAGGAGGTGTACGTAAAACAACCAAATGGATTTGAGATGCATGGGAGGGATACCCATGTATGAAGGTTGAAGCGATCACTATATAAAATCAATCAATCTCCCAGAGCATGGTATGGTCAGATAGACAATTCCTTACAACATATGGGCTTAGTGAAGAGTGAGGTGGACTCGAACCTCTACCATTTTATGGTAGATGGTGAGTCTCTCATTCTGATGTTACATGTGGATGATGTTTTTGATAGTGTCACAAGGGATCATAAAGGATTGGAAGAGAGACTTGGCACCAGAGTTTGAGATGGAGGATTTGTTGAATTTTTGTAACTATGGTCATTCTTGATAATGTATTTTTTTTCCTTTATGTATTTAAATTGATTATTGTAAAGCATGTTCTTCATGATGGAGTCAAAATAAAGTTATATTTTTGAGTCATGTCCTTTCAAACTTCCAAAATAAGTAAATTTGAATTTTTGAATTTGAAATTTTTGGCTCCAAGTATTTCAAGTTGGCCTCCCTCCAAGTCAAGTTAGCATAGGCAAATTCACACCCATTCGACCTAGCCAGTTCTCTATATAAAGGTAGCTCAACCTCCTCCTCAAGCTAACAATTCACATCTCTCTCAATCAAGTTTCTTTTGTGAAAGAAAATGAAGGATGACAAGGACAAGGAGGATGAAATACATCTATTTCTCTCTCTCTCTCAAGCTCACATGTGTGGAAAGAATATCTCTCTCAAAACTCACAAATGTTTTTGGGAATTTTCTGTTGCAAGGGCTGAAATTTTGGGTTTTTGGGTAGAACACAATGGCCAAAATTCAACCTAGGGCATCTCAAATGGAAAAGTCATTGGATCAGGTTGGACGGGTTGACTTAGAGAGTTTGACCATAGATTTGTTGAAGTTCGGTTTGATCTAGAGGATGTCTAGAAGGTCTAGGTGTGTCTCTCGTTGAACAAAATAATTTCTATATTAAAAAGGTTGCTAGTTTTTTCACTTTAGTGGGTTTTCCTGTAGGAATTTATAGGGAAAGTTCCTCAGATAGAACACCAAAGGAAACCGCTCACAGACAGATCACAGATCAGTGCACTAGTATTCTTAACGTGGTTAAAACCCTCAAAGAGGGAAATAATCCACGGCCTGAGCCAACACGACCACTTCAGGCAACTTATTAATAAAAGAAAGAAAATTTACATAATCTTATCTCATGAACGATTACCCTACAAATGACCCCCATGCTCTTTAAATATAGATTATGGACTAATCAGGTGTAAAGCCACAGATCAAGTGTTGGGTAATATCGAGGAGAGAATGAACCATCGAATCACTTCATGTCTAGAACATATCGTGACCGTCAGATTGTAAGTTACAAATGTACATAGTAAAGAAACACACTTTACCTAACTTTACACTAGACCAAGTTATACTTAACTATTTCCTATGTGTCGGAATATCCTAACATCCCCCCTTAAGAACAACTTGGGATAGGATTGAAGGATGTACAAATATGACACAAGAGGAGAATGAGGCATTAGAGCATATCCCACCTCAGTGACAACTTCCTGAACTCCAACCATAAATCGAAGTTTAGTAAACTTCACCTTTGTAAGAGCCTTTGTAAAGATGTCTGCAACTTGATCATCAGTTGAACAATATTGAACTTTAAGAACATGGTCATGAATGAGATTTTTGATGAAGTGCATGTGTAATTTAATGTGTTTGCTGCACTGGTGTTGGATTAGATCTTTGCATAGTTGAATGGCACTTTGATTATCACACCAAAGTGTAGTCGGATGTTGCTGCCGAAAGCCAAACTTTGACAGGATCTTACGAAGCCACAGGGCTTCCTTACTAGCTTCTACGACGCCACGATACTCTGCTTTTGCTGAATAAAGAGAAATGTCACTTTGTTTCTCGCAAGCCCATGTAATAGGTCCAGAACCAAGAGTGAACACATAACCTGCAGTAGACTTCCGATCATCAGGGTCACCAGCCTAATCAGAATCAGTGAAACCAACCAATAGAGGAGATTCTTCTGCACTGTAATGAATCTCAAACTTAATTGTACCTCAAACATAACGAAGTATTCTTTTAGCTTCTTTCCAATTACTTTCATGTGGGTTTTGCATAAACCGAGCAATAAGCCCAACCACAAAGGAAAGGTTAGGATGGTTATGGGTCAGATACAAAAGTTTTCCTACAAGATGACGGTATAAGGTAGCATCCACTTCAGGGGAAGTAAAAGTGACTGAAAGTTTGGCTCCAGACTGAAAGGGAGAAGGGGTTGGCTTATAGTCTTCCATGTGAAAGTGGCGTAGAAGATCACATGCATACTTGGATTGGGAAAGGGAAATACCTTCCTTGGATTGCAAGACTTGAAGACCAAGAAAATAATGCAAGTGTCCTAGGTTTGTCATTTCAAACTTATTTTTAAAGTCGGATTTCACATGGTTTATAAGGTTTGGATCACTACCAGTAAGGATAAGATCATCAACATAAAGAACAAGAATGATAAGGGACTTACCTACTTTCTTAGTGTAGACAATATTGTCAGAATGACACCTAGAAAAGCCACTATCTAGAAGAAATCTATCCATTTTGGCATACCAAGCCCTAAGGGATTGCTTGATACCATAAAGAAATTTCTTAAGCTGACATACACGGCTAGAGTCTATTTGTATAAATCCAGGAAGTTGTTCCATATATATTTTTTCATGCAAGTCCCCATGCAAGAAGTCAAATTTAGCATCCATCTAATGGACTTTCCATTTGAAAGAGGCAACAAGGGAAAGAACAAGGCAAATATAGTTCATTTTGGCAACAGGGGAGAATGTTTCAGTATATTCAATGCCTTCAACTTGTGAAAAACCCTTAGCAATAAGACGAGCTTTATGTTTATCAAATTTTCCATATGGTCCATAATTGGTTCTGTAAACCCATTTGCATCTAACAAGTTTTCGTCCCTTTGGAAGAGGAACAAGATCCCATGTATCATTTGCCAATAATGAATGATATTATTCATTCATAGCTGTGTCCCAATATGGATGGCCTGAAGCTTCTGCAAAGGTGTTAGGATCATAATTCGTTGAAGCTTGAGCCATTAAAGAAGAGGCTCTATCGAATTGAGAACGTGTACATCGTCGATATGTAGGATCATCTGCAAGAGGACTTACTGCATCCGGAGTAGCACAAACCCCTTTTGGAAGCTGAGGAGTTGAAAGAGGATCCTGAGAAGGTGGGTTTGGATTGTCATCCTCGCTGTCATCATATGAAGAAGAAACATTTTCAAAAGTAGAAGGGATAGAGAGAGGTGGCACATCCGTCGAACTAGGCTCATAGGTCGATATATTTTCAACAAAATTTACATCTCTTCTAATGATATTATTTTTGGACGTAGGTGAAAGAAGTATATATCCTTTGACATCTTTAGAATGTCTAAAAATACATTTTTCACTCTTAGGTTCTAACGCTTTATGTTTCTCATCTGGAATATGGGCCCATGCTTCGCTTCCAAAAACACAAAAGTGACTTACATCTGGTTTAATTGAGCTCCATGCTTCTTCTGGAGTGATATTCTTTAAAACCTTTGTAGGAGTGCGATTTACTATGTAGTTTGCACGATTAATTTCTTCTGCCCAAAAATTAAGTTTAAGTCCTTTAGATTGAAACATACAATTAGCCATTTCCTTTAAGGTGCGATTCTTCCTTTCAACTACACCATTTTGTTGTGGAGTATATGGAACAATATGTTGCATTTGAATTCCATGCTCAGTGCTAAAGTTGATGAATTTGTTGTTAACATGTTCTCCGCCATTACCAGATCTTAGCTTAAGAATTTGATGTCCAAATTGTTTTTCAACAAAGGCCTTAAAGGCCAAGAACATGTTAAATATTTACTCTTGAGTTTTAAGAAGTATACCCAAGTGCGTCTAGAGAAATCATCAATGAAATTTAAGAAATACTTGTAGCCAGAGAATGAAACAACTGGAAGTGGACCACATAAATCACTATGCACAAGGTGTAAAGGGGTTGACGCGTTCCAAGAGGCACATTTTTCAAAACTATCTCGATGATGTTTTCCGAGTACACATCCGAAACAAACACCATTTCTGCAAGATACCATAGGAAGACCTGTGACCATATTTTCTTTATATAGATTTTTAAGGGAACGATAGTTTAAGTGACCAAATTTCTCATGCCAAAGTTTGCTCAATTCATCATTATGAGCAACAAATACCGAGGGAAATGTTATGAAACTAGCTCACAAAAATATAGAAAGGATAGATCAACGCCTTAGAAATAAGCCTCTTCAAGGGGGCAACCTCCTTTACATTACACACATGAACAATCCTTAGATGATTCAAATGACAAAACCTCCTTTCTATATATAGGAGTCTAAGGGGTCAAAATATAACCAAAGTCGACCTAACAATAATAATATAAAGGCACAAAAATACTAATAGTGGGATTCTATGGGGCACGATAATAACACTATGGGGACAATAGGGGCACAACAATAACAATAAGGGATACAAAGACAATAGTAATGGGGGAATCACTAGTATTATAAGGACCTAACATGCCCCTCTCCTTCAAAAACGTGTTGTCCTCAACGCTTGAGTAGTTTTGGACACTTCTGTATAAAATTCTCATCCTCCCATATGGAATCTTCAACGGGTAAGTTCTTCCATTTGATGAGATACTCTGAAATTGATCGATTTCGTCGTTGTCGAGTTCTTGTTTCTTTGACTGCTTCAGGTTCCAATATGATTTTTCCTTCCTCGTCAAGTTCTGGAAATATTGTTTGAACTGAAAGCTTGTCACCTATAACCTTCTTTAAGCACGATACATGGAAAACTGGGTGCACTCGAGAAGCTGCAGGGAGCTCCAATTTGTATGCCATAGTACCTATCTTTTGCAACACCTTGTACAGACCATAATACTTTGGTGATAATTTATTATCCTTCTTAGCTTGCTTGAGGGACATTTTTTTATGTGGTTGTAGCCGTAGGAATACCCAATCACCTACATCAAAAATTCTTTTGCTGCGATGTTGATATGCCTGCTGTTTCATTCTATTATGCACCAATGTGAGATTATCCTTTAAGAGTTGGAGAACTTGTTGTTGATGTTCGATGTGATCTTCCACTGCTTGAACCTTAGAATTTTCTCTT
>APFE031374624.1:15574-38348 GCA_000404065.3 Pinus taeda | reverse complement strand
TATAAGTGACTTACTTTTTATAATGGGTGAGAACATTTTTACATAAAGTAACTTTAAAACATAAGTTACATGTGCTTTTTGAAAAAGTAACTCAACAAAAAGAAAGACTTGAACCCAAGACTTCTATTCTCATAAAATAACCTTGGACCATGTGAGCTAGTTTAAAAGGTTAGTAAATTTTTGGAAAAGAAGAAGGTTTTTTTTTTTTGTAGTCACTAAAGTTTTGGGGTGCGTGCTTACTTGGAAAATTTCCTTTTCCCTACAAACAAAAAACCACATAACTCAACATGGAAATGCAAAAAAAAACAAACCTTATGGCTTGAAGTTAACTTTCATTGGAAACTAAATATTTTCCTCAATGTTTCTGATTTTCCGCGATCGCACTAAAGCGCATGGAAAAGAGCATACACATGAGAAAAATTCTTCCTTCCTGTTTCTGATTTGCCCAGATTGCATAGAGTCGCAGGGTAAAGAGCATACACAAAAATGAAAGGTACATATTTGGTAATAAAAAATAGAGAGCTAAATAAACCGAAATAAACTGAAATAAACAAATAGATGAATAACTAAAACTACAAATAAAGACTGTATACTTTCAGATCTTAAAAATGACGTAGCTAGGGCTACCAAAAACCTTTTCGAGTGAAACAAAAGGGGTTCCTCACTGCAACAAATCCTCTTAACATAATAGAGCAATCCTCTCAGCCCGAAAGCAGTCAGAAGCAGTAGATCTAGGAAACGACAGTCAGATGTAGTTACATTGGCTTCAGATTTGGATCACCAACGGATGCAGCCCTCAAATTGCTCTGATACCATGTAGGAATTTATAGGGTAAGTTCCTCATATAGAACACCAAAGGACATCGCTCACAAACAGATCACAGATGAATACAACAATATTTTTGATGTGGTTAAAACCCTCAAAGAGGGAAACAATCCACGGCTTGAGGCAACGCAACCACTTGAGACAATTTATTAATAAAATAAAGAAAATTTACATAAGCTTCTTTCATGAACGGTTACCCTATAAATGACCCTCCATGCTCTTTAAATAGAGATCATGGACCAATCAGGTGTTAAGCCATAGATCAAGTGTTGGTAATACCGAGGAGAGAATGAACCATCGGATTACTTCATGTTTAGAACATATCATGACCGTTGGATTGTAAGTTACAAATGTACATAGTAAAGAAACACACTTTACCTAACTCTACTCTAGGCCAAGTTATACTTAACTATTTCCTATGTGTCAGAATATCTTAACATTTCCCAAGGTAAATCTTGTCTTCTCTCTGTGCATTGTGATCTCTACCGTTCTACTATATTTTGTATAGTTGAATTTATGAAGTATAGTTGCTTAATGATATACTGGAAAAATTAAAAGAAGATCAACATCATTAGAATTAATTATCAGTTTTAAAAAATATTGTGCTAGTATCTATAACACTAAAAAAATCAACATGGTATCCGAGATTTTGTGAAGAAGGGGACACTGAGATCACTCTTGAAGAAACCTTACATTGAGATCACTATTTGACGAAGTCCTTTTTGTTGATATACATCCATGGCTTCTTCTATGAAATTAGAGAACAGATTAGAAGGATATGTCAAAGATTCAATGTTATTGTTGTCATAGAGTTGGTCACTCTTGACCTCGTAGATTTCACATCCAAAAATGCAGGGAAAATCCTCAACCCCAAAAGGCATGTTCTTTTTGGCAACACTCAAAGAAGGGGTTGTCACCTAATCCCAAATATCTCAGCCTAGGATCTCTCCTAGCTAAGCCAAGTTGAGGAGACCCTAAGAATGATTTGTGAGGATAACTTGTTAGAGAAAACAAGTTCTAGGAGATAATTAATAATTACTTATGCAAACTTGTAATATAACTTGAAATGAAATTAATTAGCAAGTTCAAATAATTATGAGCAATATAACATCAATAATGTAGATATATCAATTAGATTCAACAAGATATCTTGCAAGGGAAAATTGTAAGTAGATTAGAGTCAATAATAATATACTTGCAAGAAATATATGCTCAAAATGAAATCACAATACTTGCAATGAAATATAACTTTCAATTTACAACAAGTTGCAAGAATGGGAAAGCTGCGAAGCAAGTGTTAGTGAATTATATACAACTTTGAAAAATGGGTAATGGAAATAGATCTTGTAAGAGAACTAAGCTTGTACTTGAAAATAAAATTTGCTCAAATGTGATAATATGACATTAAAGGAAGCTTAACATGAGCATGTGAATGAAATTGTACGATAATCAATTACATGCAAGATGAAATAAAGTAATAGGTGAGAGTGTGAAAAATAATGGTCTTGGTTAATTTTATTACATGCCTATTCTAAGGGGTGACTTCCCCTCAATTCTTTCAACTTGTTAAGGACTAGAGGTGGTTGCAAGAAGGATATGATGAAGAAGCTGAGGCTTCATTAATGATACCCACCCAATGCTTCAAGACAACCCACATGAATTCATTCATACAAGGGAGCTAGCCACACAAAAGCACTGTGAGATCATGTGTTTTTACCTGTCCTCTAAACAAATGTTTTTGGGAAATTGAATGATACTTGAGGAAGCTTTCTTAAATGTTTATAAACCGAGATTATGCTTGGAGGTAAATTTTGGAGAATATAAATGCAAAATGTAAGTGAGATCTAAAGTTAGAGCACGTGCTTCAAATAACAAGATTGTTTATAAATTAATTAACGAATTATAACTCAATTAAAATGTCACACTTGCTTGAAATTATTATATGTGAGAGACAAACTAAATATATATTGAAGTAAACAATTAGATAAGAAATATACCAGCAATAAGATGAGTTATGTCAAATGTAAATAGATCTAATCTAGTAAATCAACTATGGAAATGATTAAACTTCAATGTGCTAACTAGCTTAATGAAATATGTGAATTAGAGATTATATATAGAAATTATATGAACAATTAGAATGATGAAATGAACAAAAAACTAATATATCAAATTAAATGCAAAAGTTAGCCTCTAACCACCTACAAAATTTTCCTTCCAAATGAGGAGATGGGGATACCAAGGGGAAAAACCCTAAGCTCCCTCAAAAAGAAAATTTCTTTTATTATTAATTAAACAAAAAACCCTCTTGAAGAGAAGAGAGGGTTGTATATTTTGAGGAGGGTTTACAATAGATGGTTTCAATGAGAAAATATCCTTCTCAAAAGACAAGATGAAAAATGAGAAAATATTTATAATGCTTTTGTAAAAATACAATGGATAGTTCCTCTAGAGGGAACTCACTTTCTCTTCCAAGAGATTGCATTCCAAGGGTTCGACGTCCAAGATTTTCAAGAGGATAATTTCCACAAGAGGGAGATAAACCCTCTTTTATAGTCACGACCAAGGGTAAAAGGCTTAAAAAATGTAGATCTTTTGATTTTTAAGCCTTACAACTATTGATCCTTTCAAATCGACTTCAGAAACCCAAAAGACTAGGCATCGTTCAAGAAGTGCACAAGCCACTAAGAGGAAGATCAAATATTATACAAGAGAAAGTAGATCAGAAAATGATGAGAATATATACACAAAAATACAAGTACTAGCCACAAGAGTATGAGGACAACATTCACTCTTGTGCAAGAAATAAGGGAATATCCCTCTAATATGCTCTAAAAAACTAGATTTGACAAATAAAACACATAAAATAAACATATCTTGATTTATAAAATGAGATATCTTAGATATTGGGGAGAGACTCCCTTTTCAATCTTTATATCAGGCAATTGAGGAAATAACTCAAGGTGGGTCCTTGTTCCTTTTGCTTGAGAGTGGGTTTGTTCAACCAAAAACTTACCCCACAGTTAAGATCTGTACCAGAAAAAATGGATCTCTACACACTTCACAAAAGATATTAGATCCACAAGGATGTAGATTGCACAATTAAAAAGAATACTAGGGATTCAACCAAAAACCCTCTAGAACTTCCTCTTCTAGAGTGCTGCTCTAACTCAAATATCAATGAAAGATAACTTACAACAATAGATCCAAAGCTTGGCAAGTGAAAATAATAAATCGATTAGTACATGTAGAGCATTAAACACAAACTGAAACAATTATACTTGAAAAGAGGAAGGATAACACTGCATAGAATAAACCCCAAAGTATTTTTATTATATCATGAGAAAATATAATACAAAAATTTGGTAGAGGCACTAACCCAAATTCTCTAAGTGTTACAATGTTCAAGTGAGGAGCCAAAGCCTCAATTTATAGAAAAATGGGAGTAGATCCCAATGCGATAATTCATCTCCAAGTGCCAAGTGGTTGATCCAAGGCAAAATGTCTTGATCCCAAGAGAAAATGGCTAAATTCTTTTGAAAAAATTGTAATCCTTGGATACCTATGCAAATATTGAAGAGAGAGAGACATTTTTCACTTAAGAGAGACTGGGTTGAGTGGATATTTAAACCACTTTAGAAATATTCTCCTTATTTTTCTTCGATCAAATCAACAAACTTGGACCATCTCATCAAAGGAATTGAATTTCCTAGGACATTAGTTGTTGCTTTGGACCATCAATTTCGTTTTGGTGGATAACTTCATTGGTAAATGGAAACATCGTCACTTTTTGATTGAATTTCACCCCTTAGGAATTTCCAGTTCATTTTTTAGCATTTTCACTTGGAGAGGATTTTATTATCTCCATATATATATATATATATTATTTTTCTTTCCTTTTTTGGCCAATTTATTTGCTAGTTTTTGTGAAAAATTAGAAACAATTGGTTTGGAGGGGTGAATAATCACTTTATGATCCTTAAAGTGTGTCTAAATATAAAGTTGAGGTGTAGAGGTCTAATTTTGAGTACTCATAGCCCCTACAACTTCTCTAGACAACGCCTATTACATCTTACATAAAAAAATATTAAAAATCTTGTCCAACGAGAATTTTTTAACAATTAACAACTGACACTTAGACTTAACCAAATTCCGCAAATTTTTTAGAGATGATATATTATGGTAATACAATGACTATAGACACTATGAATCACCTAATACTCTGCCATCAAGCCACACTCTAGCTTTGGGGTATATCTAGGAGAAAAACTCAACCGATTACAAGTATTAAAAAACACAAATAATTAGCTAAGATAAAAAAATCCCTAGAGTAAAATCACTTGTTATTAAAGTCCTAAGCTACCTAGGACTATTAAATGACTTTTTCCCATCATAGTAGAATAATTTTTACAACATCCCCGTAGGGATGCAAAATCTCAACAACAGACTTATGAGAAGAAGAAGAAAGGGGCCTAAAAGCCCCGATGAATTCTAGATCTTTCATTGTTCTAATGATGCTAGAATGTTTTGAAGTGTGCTTTGACCATGGAATCTTTGACAAATATTCATTTCAGCTTTAGTGGTCAACAATCACTATAATAACCAATGTACTGAAGGATATAATGATAGAAATAGAAAACGAAAACAACATGATCCCATAAATGACATTGATGATAAAAACCCAAAGAAGTTTACAGGTGATAAAGATTGCATTTACTTTTCTATTCTAACAGGTTATGTTACAGATGATGATGATATGTGGCTTGTGGATCGTGGTGCTTCAATACATATGACAAGAGATCATAAAAATATCACTAGCATGATGGAAAGAAGAATCTCTCAAAGGGTGGAGCTTGGAGACAACCACAACTATGCAATCAAAGGTGTTTGAAAGACATCCATTGAGCTGGAATCTAGTAACAATGTCTATCTCAACAATGTTCTATATGCACTATGTTATAGAAATAGAAAATGAAAACAACATGATTCCATAAATGACATTGATGATAAACACCCAAAGAAGTTTAGAGGTGATAAAGACTGCATTTACTTTTTTATTCTAACAAGTTATGCTATAGATGATGATGATATGTGGCTTGTGGATAGTGGTGCTTCAATACATATGACAGGAGATCATAGAAATATCACTAGCATGATGGAAAGAAGAATCTCTCAAAGGGTAGATCTTGGAGACAACCACAACTATGCAATCAAAGGCATTTGAAAGACATCCATTGAGTTGGAATCTAGTAACAATGTCTATCTCAACAATGTTCTATATGCACTATGTTTGAAAAATAAGTTAGTCTCTATTTCATGTTTGGAAGATAAAGGAGATATAGTAGCATTTATGGATGGAAAAGTACTTCTATGTCCCAAGGGCTCTAGTGTCGGTGATGCTAGAGTTATTGGAATTTGTGAAGTGAGATTGTATAAGCTCGTGGGTCAGCCAACTCAAGCTTTAGTACATGATGAAATTAAGCTATGTGAGCTATGGAATAAGATATATGGTCATCTTCATTATAGGGAATTTCCTGAGTTGAATCAAATAGTTTAAGGTGTTCCTAAATTGAAAATATATGACAAAGGTGTACGTAAAGATTGTGAACTTGGAAATAATATCAAGAAGCCATCTCCAAACAGTGACAATAGATCCAAAGAATTTTTGGATTTTATTCATTCTAATGTATGTAGTATTATTCTCGTTAGATTGCTTGGAGGTTCATTATACTATGTGGCATTTATTGATGAATTTTCTCATAAGATGTGGATCTATCTCATGAAGACTAAGGATGAAGTCTTCACCAAGTTTCAAGAATTTAAAGTTGAAGTGGAGAACTTGACAGGTATTAATATCGAGATCTTGAGATCTAATAATGGAGGAGAATACACCTCGAAAGAACTTGTTTCTTTCTGTAAGAAACATGGGATTAAGATGGAGTTGATTGTTCCCTATAATTATAAACAAAATGGTGTGGCAAAAACAAAGAACAAGTCCATTGAATAATATTCCAAGGCTATGATGCATGATCAAGAATTCCCCATGTTCATATGGGGAGAAACATCCTTAATAACTGTGTACATTTACAATAGAATTCCTCATGAATTTTTGGAATACATGACTCCTGAAGAAGTGTTCAGTGGAAAAAGGCTTAAGGTTGGGAATATGAGAGTCTTTGGCTTCCCTATGTACATCTATGTTCCTAAGAATAAAATGAAGAAGCTAGAGCCTTCAGGAAAGAAAGGAACACTTGTTGGCTACAATGAATCATCAAAGGCATATAAAATCTACATTCGAGAGCAACGAAAGATTGAGTTCAACCGAGATGTTACCTTTGATGAGAAGGTTGCATATTGGAAGTCTAAGGAAGTTTCCATGGACTCCCATGATGAAGTAAGACATGAGACTTCTAAGGAAGAATGTTCAAGTTTTATATAATATCGTAAAAAACTAGAAGGGCCTTGTGAACTGCTAGAACCAGTTGTTGTTCCTGGAATCAGAAAGAGACCAACATGGCTTAGATCTACTTTGGAATATGTAGAAGGATATGTGGCTCTAAATGACACATCCAGAGAAAGAAAATTTCTAGCTATGCATCTCTTAAAGGAGTAGTAAGACCATGTGGTAGGTGGACGTCTTCCCTTTCTTATCAAATATGTGCCATGCCATTCTTCATAAAAGATGATTTTTTTTTCCAAGATAAGGGACCTTTTCGATAATGAATCCATTTGAGAGTTCCATTCCCTATGAATATGCTAAAAGGAAGGATATTAAAAATTCTCCTCATATCTATAATCTTGTCCTTCCAAAATGTCAAATTTAGCACTTGTAAGTTTGAAATGCTTGACAACCAAACAATTATACATTTAGAATCACCACAAACTTGTAATGTTTTTTTTTTTTGAAAGTTGCAAAAATAGAAGTGCCTTGTAAGCAATGATTCCTTCCTTAGTGTTTGTTAGTTGTCTTATATGTAGCCAAATACGAAAGGTATGAATTCCTAAGAGTTTGATAAAGGCACCCCCATCACATAATCTTGCTTTTGAAGCACCATCAAAGAACTTGAAAGAGAAAACTGTGATAACATAGGATATGTTATATGGCTGGAAGTTTTGGTTTTTGGATTTTTCAAATGTTCTCTAGAGTATCCCACAATATTTGTATTAATTGCTCAACTTTGAAGGGAAGATATTCAAAAATGGGTTTGTTTCTTGCTTTCCATATTCCCTAGGATATAAAGATTGGAAAATTTTATTACTACCCATCTTTGTATCCCACAAACGTAGACATGTTTCAAAAGAAAAATAAGACTCAATGACCTGTGGATGTGGACTCAGTACCTTTAAAGTTTTATTATATACATCCTTTGCAAAGGTGCATTGTACAAAGAGATGGTCCACAGATTTTGGCTGATTACAAAGTCTACAAACATTTGGACCAACAAATCCCCTTCTTTGTAAGCTATCCCACACGAGTATATGATTTTATGAGTGAGCCATTAAAAGCATCTAAGTTTTTGAGGTAGGTTCCACTTCCATAACTTCATGTGCCACTAAGTATCTCTATTATCTACAGAGGAAAGGGAAGTTGATTCATATTTCTGTCTAGATATTATTAGACCTATTGAAGTATTCCAACTCTAGATTATTGAGTTCTCTTTTTCATTTAGTAATATCCCATTTGAATACAAACCATTTACAAAGTTATCCCATTCAATTGCTAAGTTCCCTTGAAGACCCAAATCAAGGGAGTTTTTCCAGTATCTATAAGAGATTCTATTTGAAACTATTCTCTTTATGTGGCACAACTTACACAAACCTTGTGCATTTAAGAATGAAATCAGATCCTAAGAAAGTGTTATGAAACTAGCTCACAAAAAGATAGAAAAGAGAGATCAACGCCTTAGAATTCAGCCTCTTCGAGGGGGCAACCTCCTTTACATTAAACAAATGAGCAATTCTTCGATGATAAAAATGACAAAACCTCCTTTCTATATATAGGAGTTTAAGGAGTCACAATATAGCCCAGCCGACCTAAGAATAATAATATAAAGCCACAAAAATAGCAATAAAGGGATTCTATGGGGCACAGTAATAAAAATATGGGGACAATAGGGGCACAACAATATTAATAAGGGATACAACTACAATAGTAATGGGGTAATCACTAGTATTATAGGGACGTAACATGCCCCTCTCCTTGAAACAAATGTTGTCCTCAACGCTTGAGTAGTTATGGATGCTTATGTATAAAATTCTCATCCTCCCATGTGGAATCTTTAGCGGATAAGTTATTCCACTTGATGAGATACTCCGAAATTGATCGATTTCATAGCTTTCGAGTTCTTGTTTTTGTGACTGCTTCTAGTTCCAATATAATTTTTCCTTCCTCATCAATTTCTGGCAATATTGTTTGAACTGGGATCTTGTTGCCTATAACCTTCTTTAAACATGAAACATGGAAAACTGGGTGCACTTGAGACGCTGCAGGAAGCTCCAATTTGTATGCTATAGTAGCAATCTTTTGCAACACTTTGTACGAACAATAATACTTTGGTGATAATTCATTATCCTTCTTAGCTTGCTTGAGGGACATTTGTTTATATGGTTGTAGCCGTAGGAATACCCAATCACCTACATCAAAACTTCTTTCGCTGCGATGCTGATCTGCCTGTTGTTTCATTCTGTTCTGTGCCAACACGAGGTTATCCTTTAAGAGTTGGAGGACTTGTTTTTGATGTTCGATGTGATGTTCCATTGCTTGAACCTTAGAATTTTCTCTTAAATATGATGTTATGGACCGTGGCTGATATCCATAAAGTGCCATAAATGGGGTCATTTTTGCTGCTTTATGGAAAGAAGTGTTATACCACCATTTAGCTAGAGGCAACCATTTGACCTATTGTGTTTGTTTATCATATACAAAGCAAAAAAGATATCCTTCCAAACATTTGTTTACTATCTCAGTTTTCCCATCAGATTAAGGATGATAAGATGAGCTATGAGCTACCTAAGTACCAAGACAAGAAAATAAAATTTTCCAAAATTTTCTAGTGAAAATTGGATCTCTGTCACTTACAATAATCTTTGGGTTTCCATGTAGCTTTTGAATTGTTTCCATAAATGCAATAGAAATTGTACTGGATTTAAATGGATGTGATAATACACAAAAGTGTGCATACTTGGTAAGTCTGTTAACTACCACCATGATGACACTCTTTCCCTCAGACTTGGGTAAACCTGTGATAAAATCCATTGAAACCTCCTCCTAATGTTGGCTTGGAATGAATAAAGGTTGTAATAAACCTGGGGTCTTAATTGTTTCAACTTTATTTTGTTGGCAAACCAAACATTCTCCACAAACTTTTGAATATTCGATTTAAGTCCATCCCAAAAAAATTCCTTCTTAACCCTGTGGTAAGTTTTTAAAAATCCTGAGTGCCCTCCTAAGGGAGATGTGTGTAATTCCATAAGAATCTTTTGTTTGAGTTGCGAATTATTACAAAGGTATAAGCGATCTTTGTACCATAACGCATCATTTTGCCAGCTAAATGTATCAGATGTAATGGAATCTTGTTGTAACTTTCGAATACGTTCCCACACTTCTTCATCATTCTTCCATTCCTCCCTTGCTTCATTTATCCAATCTGGTTGGATAATAGAAATGGCGCACAACAATGCTTCCACATCCTCATCCTTTCTTGAGAGTAACTTTCCACCCAACATTTTCTTCTCCCTTTTTTGTAGATGTTTCAAAGTCATAACCCAACATCTTTGTGACCCACTTTTGTTGCTCTTCAGAGGATAATATTTGTTCTAAAAAGTATTTAAGGCTATCATGATCTATTTTTACCTTGAAGTGTCTTCCCATTAGTAGGGTCGCCATTTATTAAGTGCATGGAGTATTGCCAACATTTCCTTCTCATAAATAGCTTTGTGTAAAAACTTTCCCTTGATTGGATGACTTTCAAAAGCAATGGGTCTTTCATCTTGCATTAGAACATCACCAATTCCATTTCCTGAAGCATGACATTCCACAATAAAGGTTTTTGTGAAGTCTGGTGTAGCTAAGACCGGTGCTTGGCACATTGCCTCTTTAAGATGTTCAAAGGCCTTTGTTGCTTCCGGAGTCCATGAAAATGCATCTTTCTTCAATAATGTTGTTAGAGGTGCTGCTATTCTCCCATAATTCTAACAACTTGCGATAATACCCTGTCAACCCGAGAAATCCTCGCAGATGCTTTATGGATGTGGGGATTTTCCATTCCTTAATGGCTTTAATTTTGCTAGGGTCTACTTAACTCCTTCATGAGATACAATATGACCCAAATATTCCACCTCCTGGACTCCAAAGAAACATTTGGATATTTTTGCATATAATTGTTTCTCCTCCAATAGTTGTAGCACCTTGTCAACATGTTCAACATGATCCTTCCAAGACTTGCTGTAGATTAGTATATCATCAAAGAATACTAACACAAATTTTCTAAGGAATGGTTTGAAAATTGAATTCATCAAACTTTGAAATGTTGAAGGTGCATTGGTAAGGCCAAAAGGCATGACCAAAAATTCATAATGACCCTCATGAGTTCTAAATGCTGTTTTCGGAATGTCTTCAGTCTTCATTCTGATTTGATGATATCCTGAACGAAGATCCAACTTGGTGAAGTAAATTGATCCATGCAATTCATCCAGTAATTCATCAATGACAGGAATGGGAAACTTATCTTTAATAGTGAGCTTGTTGAGCTCCCTATAATCCGGACACATGCGCCATGATCCATCCTTCTTGTGCACCAATACTACTGGAGCAGAGAAAGAACTTTGACTCAGTTGAATTATACCAGCCTCTAGCATTTCTGCAACCATACGTTCAATTTCACTCTTTTGGGCATAGGGATATCTGTACAGCCTCATGTTTGGAGGAACACTTCCTGGAATCAGATGAATAGCATGATCATGATCACGAATAGGTGGGAGACCTTTGGGAGTCTCAAATACCTTGGAATGATTGTCCAAAACTATTTGGAGATCTGGAGAAATAGATGATTCCAATGTGGAAACATCTAGCGAACATAATTGTGCAATTACACCTCCTTGTTCCTTTTTTAGAAGCTTTGTCATACCATTAGAGCTGATTATCTTTCTTGGTTTCCCTGCAATACCCCTTAATTCAAATTTCTTTCCTTTCGCAAAAAAATTGATGAAAAGTTCTTGAAAATTAAAAGCTATTGTACCCAGGGATTGTAGCCATTGGACTCCTAGTACAACATCAGCACCTCCCATTGGAATGGAAAGCATTGGGCTAGTCAATAATATTCTCCCATGGATAGCTTGATATTATGGCACTTTCCAGAGCAATTTATTGTTCCTCCATTTGCAATCATCACTTGACACTCTGGTGCTGGATATAGGAAGCAATTTAATTCTTTTGCTACCCTACAATGAATAAAATTTTGGGTGCTTCCTGAATCAATCAACACTATTACCTTTTTCTTCTTGATTTGTCCTTCTATCTTGATAGTTTGAGGAGTGGTAATTCCAGCCAATGCATTACAATATATGGTCGAATTCATTTCTTCTTTATCTAGGCTTTGTTACTGGAGTATGTCCTCTTCTTTTCACCTTTCTTGCTCCTTTTCTTCTTCCTCTTCAAAATCTATGTAGAATAATTTCTTCTCATCACACTTATGACCTTTAGTGTATCTACTATCACAACTGTAACAAAGCCCTTTTTCTCTTTTTTCTTCCAATTGTTGTGGTGTCAACCTTATAGGTTGTGCTAGACTAGGGCAATCAACACTTCCATCTTTATAGTTGTGAGTGGTATGATTCCGGGTTGCCATAATTTTGCTTTCCATTTTTCTTGCTAACCTGAATGCCTTCTCTAATGAATCAGGTTCCCAAAAGCGAACATCATGTTGGATATTATCCTTTAAACTCCCTATGAACACATCAATCCTATGCTCCTATGGAATATTTTTTACCCTTATGTTCAATTTTTGGAACTCCTAAATGTGCTCCATTATTGAACCCTTTTGTTTGAGACTTATCAATTGGCTAAAAATAGTGTTACTTTTTATATCCTCATAATGTGTTGTCAATTCTTTCTTAAAAATTGCCCAAGTGATAATTTGTTTACGAGAGCAAAGCCATTGATATCATACAAACTAATTTGGTTCCAAATATAAAGTTTCCATATGTACCTTTTGTGTGTTTTTCACATTATTGAGATCGAAAAATTGCTCCATCTATAATATCCATGTTGCGGGATCCTTGCCATCAAACTTCCTCATATCGATTTTTGGAATATGGTGGAACTTCGATCCAACGTTAGAGTCTATGGAATCATGATTAACATTTCTTTTGTTCTCATCATGAGTTTCCTTTACTACCATTTCACCATTAGTGATCATTTCTTGTAGCAACTTATTTATATTTATCTTCAAACTTCCATCTTATCATCCATGCCATCAATTCTAGCGTCCATGCCATTCATCTTAGCTTCCATGCCATCCATCTTAGCTTCTATGCCTTTCTTTAAACAATCCATCTTAGCTTCTACACCTTTCTTTAAACCATCCATATTAGCTTCTACATCTTTCCTTAAACCATCCATCTTAGATTCTGTTGCTTTTTGTGCAAGTGACACTTGTTGAATTTGGTCTCGTAATTTTGAGATATCATGTTGCATTTCTTCCTCTTTTTCATGAGTCATGCTAGAGATTTCAGGTTTCTTACTAAGTGTTTGCATTTTATTTCTTTGGGGCATCAATTACCGATAATAATGTTTTACTATGCCCTTTGAATTCCTTTAAACTAATTTTTCAAACCAAGCTTATGCAAAAAAAAAAAAAACTACACACCTTTTCTCACTTTGTAGAAGCTTGATATTGAATCTGATGTAGCTCTGCAATTTCGGATCATCCAGTTCTGAAATTGTGAACTGTAGTAGCCCTCTGTGTCCTCTTTCCAATGCCACCAGCCCGATCCAAATTAGATTATCCAAGGAAGAGTTATGCACAATCTCCCAAGCTGACCTGATTATAGACCTTTCCAGAAGGGCAAACTTGTATGAAGTGCCACGTGTCACTGTTTCAACCTTTGGCTCTGAATAATACATACAAGAAACTACAGTCAGTCCTCTTTCTATACCTTCTTACAAAATTTGAATCCGATGGTCAGAGAGAAAGTTATGACGATTTTCCCCAGGTCACCTGTTTGGAATGTAATTCAGAAGTCTGGAAAAAGACCAACTTCCTCAGATTATATCTCCGCAAATATAGCGCGAAAAGCTCTGAAATTCGGACCTGAGGTTTAGTATGATTTCGTTTCAAATGGTTTTTTTTTTTTTTTTTTTTTTTTTTTTTTTTTTTTTTTTTTTTTTTATTTTTTTATTATTTTTACTTCTGAGGCGTCGCAGAAAAAAAGTTATAGCGAAAATTCCACGATGACCTTTTTGGAGCAGCGAAACCCTAGAATCCAAAGCTCTGATACCAAATGTTATGAAACCAACTCACAAAAAGATAGAAAAGAGAGATTAACGCCTTAGAATTTAGCCTCTTCGAGGGGGAAACCTCCTTTACATTACACAAATGAACAATTCTTTGATGATAAAAATGACAAAACCTCCTTTCTATATATAGGAGTCTAAGGAGTCACAGTATAACCTAGCAGACCTAACAATAATAATATAAAGCCACAAAAATAACAATAGAGGGATTTTATGGCGCACAGTAATAAAAATATGGGGACAATAGGGGAAAAACAATATTAATAAGGGATACAACTATAATAGTAATGGGGTAATCACTAGTATTATAGGGACCTAACAGAAAGTTGATAAAAATCAACTCCTCATGTGAAAGGATCTTTCCTAGGATTATCTCGTTACCCTTACCTAGCTTCCAAGCTAACCAAGAGAAGAGTCAAGGGAAATAATCCATGAGCTCTTTCTAGATGATTGATATAGGTTTATATGCTTTTTAGACATTGGATCTCAACCAATCAATTAAAGACCTTTTTTATATACTTTTCCTTGATAATGTGGTGCCAAAGACTAGTACCAGATAATAGTTTTCATAGACTCCCCATTGGGAGGGCTAAGACAAACCAATGCATATTTTTGAAGCCCCAACACTTAAGGATATTTGGTTGAGATAATAGTTCCCATCTAGCTAGATGTGAAACTTCCTTATCCTTTTCTCCCACCTAGAGAAAATTAACATTCTTTTCCTTATTGTCCTTATAATAAATTTTGGGATCTTTATGAGTGTAAGCCAATACACCGAGATACTCCCCAACATTGACTTGACTAGAATAATTCTACCTCCCAACGATAACTGCTTGAAGCACCGATTCCCTATTTTCCTTTCAACATTTTTAATTGACTAGGACCAATCTTCCTTGGGGTCACAACTAGGTTTCAAGTAATAGCCCAAATATTTGAATCATTCCTCTATTTCTTCCACTTTATAGGGGAAATAGGTGCTAGTAGTGGCTAGGGTCTCTTCTCGAGTTTTGTTATGAAAAAAACTATATTTATGGATGCTAACCTCTATTTTAGATGCTTGGAAAAAAAATGATTTTGGAAAAGGCTTCCCATGCAGCAACACTCCCTTCTCCAAATAACAACTCATCATGCACAAAAAGGAGGTCTAATATAAAAAAACTTAGACACCTTAAACAATTTTAAAGAACCATATATTTTGACTTTTATTGGTGCCATTGATGTCAAAGGGGATGACCAAGACAACATCAATATTGTTCATGAGTCAAAGAAATCAGTATGGTAGCTACACATCTTGCACACCCTCATAAGGTGAAGTCAAATGAGATAGAAAGTTTATTGAGTTTTTCATAATGTTATAATGACCTAATGATCCTATAAATAACACGGTTGGGCAGTACTTGTCAATAACTTTCCAACAATATATCACACTTTGAAAACTCCTCTCGGATGAGAAATTATGGCCATTTGAAAATCAACATTAGTTGAGGGCCCAAAACTATAAAAAAGCCCCCCAAATATCAATATGTTAAATAGTGTGCAACTCTTGGGTGGATCCATGGTTTAATGGTTAAGTCAATGGAATATAGTGGCTAATATTGTAAGAAATATAATGTTATTAAAAGTCATGCATCTTTGCACTTATCGGGCGAATGCAATGTTGGGATAAATATTTGATCAACAAGAGATATGTTAACTTATATTATAGTTTATGGGCACCACCCCACCATGGTGGCACAATTCCACATTGACACTTGGCACATTTTGAAAGGTCATATGTGATCGCATAGATGACACATGGCTCTCCTTCCCATTCATCCATGATGTGGTAGCTTGGACACATGGAAACAAATTACAGGACATGATGTAGCAACTCGTATGATGTAGTAACATGGTGTGAGACATTAGTAGATGATGTTAACATAATGATGTGGCACAACCAAGGGTTTCCATGTGGCAGGTACATTTAGAATTTTTTATTGGTGAAAAGTTTAAATATACGTGACACATGGAAACCCTCATGGGCTATCACATGGAATGATGACATCATGTTGATGTTTTCATGTGGATGACCAGGGACCTGTAGGTATGTGGTCACAAGGCGCAATCATATAGACCTTAGCACAAATTTAAATGGCATTCTCTGAGTGTATAGGTTTCAACAAGGCCATATGTTTGAGGTTTTATGTTCTGGTTGTACAATGATAAACATCGGTCCATGATCAAATTGCTTAAGCCCCAAGAACACAAGGATTAGTAGTCATATAACCATGCACTCAGTGGTAATACAACAATTGTGAATGGAATTCATTTCTAAGTCCATGTGAGCAATATGAGATTTTTGGTTGGTTGACAATTTTAAGTTTGTTGCTATGATTTGGCTTCGATTTCAAAGCTCCTTAGGTGAAGGATAAGTGTTTGTATAGAATAGATAGGATCATACTCTAAGCTCTTTTCATTTTTTGGTGCTATTGTGTTCTAGTATAATTGGATGTAGCCATGATTACGATAGTGAAGCATAGGTAACGTTAAGTCCAATAGCTAATGTTGACAATCCTAGAATTTTTGGGGGAAGTCTGGTTATAGGCAGGATAACAAATTAAGTTTTAATAAAAAAGGTTACTAGTCTGGTCATAAGAAAAGTATGAGTTCCAAATATAGTGGTGGAGTTCTATTATATAACCATGATAGCAATGGAAGAATGCATCTATACATAATAGAGGTCAATAACAAAGGCAAAGCTTAAGTCTTGTTGAATTGAATAGCTATTAGAGTTTGCTATCTTGGCGGAGGTTGAAGTCAAATTTTAAAGAGGATGTAGTAGAACTTAGATATATCACAGTCCATTATCTTAGCAGAGGCAAGGGCATAATATAGCGCAGGGTTTGTGGCTGATTTTTGTCGTTGATAACATTTGATGTTATAGAAACATTATAGTCTGATTACATGTGTTGCATTATTTGGATAGATCAATGCCATTGGAATTTGTATTGTATACATGTGGATTGAAAGGTTTAAATATAGTTATATCATGAGTTGATCCACGTGGACACACACACTCTTATAACTCTATTTAGTGATTGGTCATTGTGTGGTTAGTCAACATGATGATGAAGTGAAGTTGGCACCATTCTCGCTCTGATCAAAACATTCACAATAATAATAAATCTCTAGGATGTTGTTATGAGTCACATAACACAACAGAGTTGGTTATGGGATTATCCTATATTGTGTTTGTTGGGACTTTGGTTCGAGTCCTTATGGATGTTAGGCTAGAAAAATATTATTTTATAATCACCCAAAAATTACATTTTGTAGAACAAATAAAATGCCAGAATTGCGCCTTTTGTAGAAACGTTGCCAAAATGTGGCCACTCTGTAGAGAGCACCTTGAAAAGGGAATTTTCTAGAACATTTTCTTTAATATATGGTTTTATATAGTTTTTTAGGGTTTCTGGGCTCATTTTTTAGCCAAGTTGGATTTTCAAAGAAGCATGGTGATCAAGGTTCAAAGGTGAACATTTATGAAGGCATGAAAATCCTTGTTCATATAATTTTTTATTATCATAATCACTGTTGTGTGTTTTGTGATCTTACGAGCCAGTTGCATTTGATTTTGGTTATATGGAAAGAGTGGGTTTCAAGAAGGTTTTTATGTGACTAGATTGATGAACAAGTTGGAACATAGTTTGAACAAAGTATGGCAGGTTGTTGAAAATCATATGACAATGATATTTGATTCATATTAAAAATTTAATTTAATTGAAGAGCAAGTGGATCTAGTTTCAAAGATTTTGAAAGTTGGTCCACATGAAGTTGAAGAAGGAGGTGGGTGCCTTAATTAGGTTGGAGCATAAATCAAGTTGAAGCTTTCACATCTCTGAGGTTGGTGCCTCAATCAGGTTGTAGCCTATAATGAATTGTTGCTTGCACATTTTCGAGGTTGGAGCCTCAATTAGGTTGTAACATACTGAAAGTAGTAGCTTGCATATCTTGGGGGTGAGTGTCTCTAGCAGGCCAGTGCCTACAAATCTATTTAATTGAAGAAGAATAAGAAGAAGAAGAAGAAGAAGAAGAAGAAGAAGAAGAATTTGTGGTTTTCTCCTACATGGTTCCATGTAAAAACTGGTCCCCTCTTGTGTTGATGTGATGGCTTCTTGATGTATTATTGATGTGATAAGGGCTTATTGATGCATTATTCTATTTATTGATATGTTGTAAATAGTTATGATACATTCCAACATAATTTCTCATTCATAAAGGTCATGAATTGTATAATTGTTGCCACATTGATTCACCCCCTTCTTAGTGTGATATTTGGTCCAACAAGTTGTATCAACTTAGGTTTCCTTCAAGAACAATTAATTACTGGAAGTTTGAGTTCAAGGGAAGATGACCATGATCATAGTAGTAGGTAAGCCACCATTGTTTGATGGATTCAAATATGATTTTTGGAATGTAAGGATGTGTTTTTTATGTGACAACGACCCTCCAAAATTTTTGCCTAATTCAATTTTGGAGCCTACACAAACCGTCATTTCAAGCCTCTTAGTTTCGTCGCATTGATTGATTTGTTACTTGGGTGTTTTATCCTAGTATTTCATCCTCGTAAGTTAATGTTTCTTAAGTATTGTCACCTAACCCTTAGAAGTTCTCAGGTTATTTAATCCATGGTTAGGTGAATTCATGACTTGTCTTGACTTAGAAACTAGAGTTTTCACCATGTAGGCACTCAAAAAAGAACTCAAAGGAACATAAAATCAAAGGAAAGCGAGAAAATCACTCTTTAAGGAAAAAACACACTCCAAGTTGATGAAGACATGCCCTTGAGTTAAGTGCACTCCTTCGGGTTGAGGAAGTGCACCCTCCTTGAGCCCATGTTTCCACATTGAGCAAGTGCACCCTCCTTGAGCGCACTCCTTTGTGTTGAAGACATGTTTTCTTCCTGAATGCATGCATGTGCCTCTTTGTTGATTTTGGGCGCACTTCTAGAAAATAGGAGCCCACTTAACTCCCCTTAACTAACTCTTTAACTTGATGAAAAGTGGCAATCACGTGTGAATCAATTTTGAATGTAAACTATTTTAAATTAACCTAGTTAGTAATTCCTTTGCATAATTATTCTCATCTGGGTTGGGCACGTATCTGTGGAACAAGAAACTCTTCATCAAACTACATTACAAGTAATTTTTGCATATCAAATGTATTAATTTCCTTTCATGATTTCACTATCGATCTTTCTTTTCTTGTTAGCATTTCTTTGTTTTTTAGTTTATTTACTAGTGTTTCAATTCAATCTTTATTATGCAAGTGTTAATTTGTTGTCGCATGCAAAAACTATGCACATTCCTCAACCTTTCACATTCCACCATGATTGCGAAAAGATCCAAATAAGCTTGCAGATCCTTCTTCTTCTCATTTCTATCACGAAATATCACTGTAAAACTTGTTCTTGAGATTTCCCTAAGAAAAGCGTACTTCTGGACCTTGAAGCTTGATTAACCTTGAGAATTGCGCCCAAAATGACCAAGTTTCCCTCTTGAGCGCACTCCTTCATTATAAAGAACTGCGCCCTCCCTTGAGCACATGAGCATACCTCAAAGACTTAAATGATTTCCCTTCATCCCTTCGGCATGTGCCAATTCAACCTCCTTCCTTTTGAGTGCATGAGTGCACCCTTAAGGAATAAAGGATTGGAGACATATTCATTTTTCCCTTCGGAGTGTGCTACTGCACCCTCTCTGTCTCCTTTAGACAATGAGGGCACTATGAAGGCCTGAAGGCCCAACAACTTACCCCTTCAACCCTTCAGAGTGTTCCAATGTGATCTTGAAGGTTCCCTTCACTTTCTTGAGCACGTGAGCACACTACAAATCCCCACATGACCCTTGACCTTCCTTTGTTCTTTGAAAGTGGGCCCTCCTAGTTTGCATGACTATTTTATTATGCATGCAAGTAATATTGTGTTGTCAGTAATAGATTTACATGTTCAGTTACCTTTGATGGCTCTTGGTATACGATTTATAAGATATTATTTCATAGCTGGGTTGTATTAAGATAATCTTATCACTATGAGTGTGCTTCCACAAACATGTGTTTGAGCTACAAGTATTGTCACCCTTTCATCATCTATTGGAGCCATGCCTCCCCATAAAATGACCTCCAAAGAAGTCTTAAAAGAAATCATTGAGGAACCCGTTGAAGTGACCAAGCCAACCATTCCTATTTATGCATACACACTGCTTCATTGATAAGTCTATTGAGGTCACATGGAGAAGTATATACAACACATTCATGCAGAAAATATTTAATGAGAGCTCAGAAGACTTGGAAGTGTACATCAACATTAAGAAGTCTAGGATGCATAGGATCACATGCAGATTCCCAATCATCCCATGTGGAAAGGTGATTGACTGGATTATCATACATGTGGATGACTCTCATCTTATGCTTTGCAGTGAGAGTGGTGGTCAATTCATGACTTGTTATGGAGACAACATGAAGATGTACTACAAGATGCTTAGGCCCACAAAATATGCAAATGATGACTTCTACATTAGATGGGTAGACCTTGACACAAGTGAGATTATCAAATCATGGTTTCGAGAGCCTACTAACATTCACCATCACCCATCAATAGTCTATTAGACTAAGATTCTCAAAGATTTATATCAATATCTAATAGTCATGTGTTGTTGGTTGCATGGGTACAAGAATGCTGAGATGTTCGAGGAAAACTGGATATATGTGCTCAATCTAGTGGTCACATGTTTTAAATTTATCTGAATTTAAATAGGAACGAAAGAAATTATAGATATAACCATAAATAAAGAGATGCATCAGAAATGACACTTCATTTCATTAATATCAAATACTAAAATATGCTTACAAAAAGAATGGAAATAAGACTAGCTCGAGTGATGGTAGCTTATCTTTGAGAAGAGATGTGGTGGCTACATGCCTCTGAACTGTGTTACAATGGGGCTCAAGGGCCTATTTATTATTGAAAGACATGATAAAACACTAAACAACCAAAACCCTAACCTGATGAGATGTAACACCAAGAGTTTGTGGGCCTCGTTGGGGTTAGTTGGGTAGCCAACTTCCCAGGGTCATAACTTGGTAATATTATATCTATTTGGCATGTACGATACCTTGTTGGAAAGGTATCTTTGAGTAATAAAATATTTTCTAAAGTCCCTTGCCTTTGGCTATCATCCTGCAACGGACCTAAAAAAAGCACCGTTTAGGGGGTCAAAACTACTCTAGAAGTTCAAGACCCGAAAAATTGCTAAAAATAGTAAATTCTGAAATAAACAAGGAAACAAATGAGACTAACTGGTGGTCTAGGTGGGATAGGTGGGTGGCCACCAATATACACCTGGATCATTCCTCCCCCCTTGGGAAGAAATGGTCCCCATTGCATGTAGAGCCTCCATGAGGTGAGGAAATTTTTGTTTAACTTAGTCCCTAGTGAGCCACTTACCTTGGTGCAAGAGTTGGCCAACTTTGGCAACTCAATATAGTTGGATCATTCGTTGGAAAGTATTCTTGACCCGAGTGTCCATAATTTGATCAGTTGTGGCTTGTTCCATGCAGTCTGGGTTTAACTATGTAGGTGTGAGTTGTTTTGCGAGGCCTGATATGTCCAACAATGGTGAGAAGTATGGTTGAAGACGGTCCACATTGAACACTGGGTGCAGGCCAAGGAATGGGGGAATGTTGAGCTCAAAACAATTTCCTCCCATAGCCTTGGTAATGGTGTAAGGAACATATCAGAGTGGTCTAAGATTGTGATAGGCTCCGGTAAGGCGTTCTTTCTGCATATGAAACTAGACTTCGTCACCCACCTGAAAGTTGTGTGGCACCCAATGTTGATCATGTCACTGCTTGTACTTGGAATTTCATTTCTCCAGGATGTCATGAATCTATTGGCGGATGTGTTGGATGCATTCAATAAATCTAGTCGCTTTGTCAGCCTCAAACAGTGCGTGTGTGGATTCTATCTGCATAGCGCACGAGGCATGGAAACATCAATCCGACACAATGGTTGAAATCCACCCACTTGAAGGGACTGCGATTAGTCGAGCTATGGAGAGCTATATTATAAATGTTTTTCATGTTAACACCCAGGTTGTTTCCTATGACTCTCAAGGGAATACGGTCGGGGTAACCACTAACCAATCTTTGTACTACAGCTTCTAGCCCAGCTGTAATCAGAGAGGGCTCTCTCTGTAAGGTTTGTCACTGTTTTTATGGAGTTTTAGGCTAGTTATGAGGTAAAGGTTTGTTTGTTTTGTGTTTGGTTGGTAGGATGATTTATGATAATTTTGAAATGTTCTCTGCAGGTAAATTAATCCATTGGGAAATGGAGTCTGTAGCTGTTGTTTCCTTGAGATCCTGGTTTAGTGCAGCTGGAATTACAGGGCCTTTATATAT
>APFE031374615.1:73196-124861 GCA_000404065.3 Pinus taeda | reverse complement strand
AGGGATCCAGTTTCTACTAACCTTCCACCCATCATCTCTATTGAGATTGATGGGTCTACGCTCAATTTCGATAGCTTCCCTTAACTTGCGATGATGAAACCGGTCCACCCTGGCAATGACTTTGGCATCTTCAATGCAGACATGATGCTTAGTTTTGTCCACATGCTCTGCTAGAGCTGAGGACTTTATTCTACCGTGCCTCAGGTCCGCTGCATGCTCACCAATTCTCTGCTGGATGGAGCGCCCTGTTTCACCTATATAAGGGGTCCCACACGAGCAAGGAATCAAATAGACCCCTTTCATGTCTTTGGGGTCGACAGGATCCTTTACTGACCTCAGGGAGTTACGAATGGTTCTGAGAGGCCTGAAGGTTGAGGGGATATCAAACCTCCTAAGGATCCGAGCAATCCGATCAGTGGTCCCTTGGATATAAGGCATATGGACACCTGGATGGCGCTCCCTAGGCTCTTTTTTGCTAAACGCATTTTTGGAGGCAGCAAGGAAAGCCTTCTGACCCAGGTGTCTGCTATATCCATTCTCCACAAAGACATCGAGGAGGTGGTTCCTCTCCCTAACCAGGTTTTCTTTATCCGAAATCCTGAGGGCCCGCGTAGCCAAGGTGTTGAGAACACCCATCTTCTGAGCAGGGAAATGATGGGAATTAGCGTGAAGATACTGCTCAGTGTGGGTCTTCTTACGGTACACCGCGTGGGAGAGAGAGCCGTCCAACTTCCTGGAAATAAGAATATCCAGGAAAGGGAGGCTACCATTAGTCTCCTTTTCCATGGTAGCCGTTAGAGTTTTTTAGCTGTTGGAGTCTCTGCCTGGACTATTTATAACGCTGAGCTAGATCTGTATTTTCAACTTGTCCTGACGATGAACCACATTGGTTGGTTCGAAACGCGTTGGCAGAAATCTTTCTTATGTGATTTACGCAGAAGCTCTCTTTATAATTATGACAAATCACAGAAGTCTCAATTCTACAAATGTCATATGTTTTTAGATCATTATATGTCCATGGGAACACATCTTGGTACTATTTGAACAAGCGAACAAAGGCTTTCCACTCCTGTGGTGTGCATCATGTACCGAGATTGATGAACTTCGGATCTTGTTCTATTTCTAAGTTGATTTGTTCGTGCATCATGGTGGAACTGTGGGTTTTGCTTTTCCTTGGCCCTTGGAAATGGTTATGTAATTCATATAGCTTTTTGAGAGATACCACACCCTTGTGGATGAGGTTTCCTTTCTTGTCATCAGCGACAGCTTGCAAATACTACTCATGCTCATCTTCATCACTGGTTGTTTCCTTGAAGACATCAATACTGGCCATGAAGTGCATTATTTGTTGATCATCGTAAAAAATGCATAAATTAGTTATGTTATCAAGGATAGAAGGTTTATACAAAATTGAAATGGTAAATTTATCCTTAAGCGGTGTCATCATAGCACTTGTGTTAGCTAAGGCATCAGCAGCTACATTACGCATTCTTGGAACATAAATGATATTGAAATATTAGAAGTTAGAGATCAGTCGTCATACCTCTTTTTCATAACTTTTGAGATGAGGTGAAAAATAGTGTATGGTGTTAACTACCTTCCATGCCACAATTTCTGAATCACCTACCACTTTGAGCACAACAACATTGAGGCTAATGTCTTTGCACAAGCCCAATATGAGTGCTTCATATCTAGTAGTGTTGTTCGTGCACTTGAACTCCAAGCACCTTGAGATCAAGATTTTTCGGTGCATTGGGTCTATCAAGACACACCTGGCTCTAGAGCTATCCCACGTCTTTGATCTATCAAAATACATGGTCCACAACTCGTCTGTACACGGACTGCTTGTTGCACTAGTACTACTACTGCTGCTGCTACTAGTGTTACAATGTGTTTTGCATGTTTCATTTCCATCAAGTGGGCAAGGAAGGATACCCAATTGTGTGTCTGGTGGGGTTGGAGCTAGCTGTGCGAGATAACATGTCAGCTGTGTTTCTAGGAGGCAGTTTATGAACATGAGTTGTGCGAAATCCAATGGTTCATTCTCACCATTGATGGGAGTGACATTATGTCTCATATATATGTCAGATAACACTCAGATCTGATTTCCTTTTCCCTGGTACAAAAGCCATAAGTGTGACCAGTCTGTGGAAAAATATCCATTCAACTTGCTCGACCAGTCTCTGCTAAGAAGTAAGTCATATACTTGCAGTATGTCCACAATGATAATGTTGATGCATTGGTGAACTCAGCCTTCATGAGATAACCGAATGATCACATCCCGTATTTCACCAATGGCTAGTATGCATGTTTGATCTAGTTGGATGATCTGCACATATGTCTTGCTCCACTGCGCATTAATCATATTGGCTATGGAGAGTAGCCTGATGTTAGCTTATGCGTCAAATTCAACCAAACAGTTGTGAAGATTGTAGTTAAAGATTTCAAATGAGAGAAATAATGGAGGGAAAAAAAAGTTTGCTTCTTCCATTCAGAGTGTTCCTAGCACAGTTGTATGTAGACTGGGAGATGTGCTTTCTCCCTTTCTGGTAGAGGTTATGTTGTATGTGGATGTTTACCCTAATACACATAGTAGAATATCCCGCTAACCCTTGATCTTATCTAACTTGAACAAAGAGATGTTTGCACAAGTTTTATTCATATATTTGACAATATTGTAGTTAAGAGCAGGTAAACTCACCAAGGTGTCCGTGGTTGAACTCGTGTCTGTACTGTCTGGAGGAGTGTTCTGAAGTTTACTGTTCATGGACATACTCTTCTCTGCAACTATCTTGTTGAGCTTGCTTTGCGTTTTCTTATTTGGGACTGCTAGTGGATCAACCTTCCTTATCATTTTAAGCTTTTATTGCACCTCCACAATAGTAAGGGGAGCTCCTTGAATTCTAATATTGTATCGACCATATTGCTTTGGGGATTGCTTCTCGGTGTTTGTTTTATATGTTGCGTGTGTGCATTGACACATGTCGATCACCTGCCCAACACTTGGTGCTTCATTAGATGTAGCATCTTCTTCATCATCTTCATCTTTCAATTGACACTCTGCATTGCATCTCATGTTAATCATACCATTGTACATTGAGTCTATAACTCAGTTCCATTCTGGACAAGTCCTTTTTGGGTAATGGTCATTATGGAATGAGCAAAAATTACGGTTCACGCACATTTCCATCTGGAACACTGAGTTGGAGCTCTTCACAGTTTTAGCTAGGTAGTTTTTACTGCCTAATGACATACTCCTCTTTGGTTGTCTTAGAGGCTGACTACTGGAAGATGTTTCAATTGTTCGTTGCTTCAGTTCAGACACTTTTGTCATCAAGGTCTTGACAAGACAAGTAAGGGTTTTAATGTCACTTACTTCCTTGTCTTTCCCCTTACTCGTAGTAGCCTAGGGCCTCCTACTCACATATTTGGAGTCTTTCACTAGTTCATCATCTTTGATGACTCCAATCGTGCGCAGGGCCTTTTCCACAATGATTTCATCTTCGCAATTTTCAAGTAATGTTTGTTTCATAGCTTGTTTGAAGAACTGTGCAATGCTGGTCGACAATGCAAACGTGTAGTAGTGGATAGTGATGGATCCATGAGGTTTTGTGTCTACTGCAAACTTGTTTTCTATGAATGAAAACCTCTAGCTAAAGTGTTTCACTTTCTCTTTTGACTCCATCTTGAGACTACCCAATTCTTTGAGCAACATGGCAAGGATCTTGTCATCAACAATTTTTTCCAAAAACAATCTCTTGAACATACCCCAGTTCTAGATGGATTTGATAGCAAGGCTATTATACGATACCGGTGCTCGGCCATCCAAGGTACATGGAAATAATCTACAAGAAATGATATCATAATGTGCCTCAAGTGTCTGTAGATGTAGGTGGAATTTATCCAAGTGGTCTTCTGCCTTCACTAACCTATCGAGGTCAAACTTTGTCAAGATCCTCTTTGAACGCTTTGTCATATTTTGTAAAGGACCTCGGAGAGCCAATGGTCCCTCAGTCATCCATTCCAATTTTTTATCAACCATGTATTCTTCTTATTTGTTCTCCTCCTCTTCTTCAGAATCTGATGGTTTAACCTCTGAGTTGGTTGGTTTGTCTCTACCTCCACCTCCTATGTTGCATTCCCCTCTACCTCCTCTACTAGAGCCCAAGCCCATGATCACGAGGGTGTTCTCTACTCTCAGCCAGAATAATGGAGGTTCCTCTCCATTCTCAACAGTTTCTGCTAGACTTTCGAGAGTGGCAGGAATTTCTTCTTCCACTGATGAGACAACAACTCCTATGGGAGTGGTCTTTGTCTTCTTTCATGCGTATGGAATATCTTGTAGTATTAGGTTGATTTCTTTGGAAAATTAACTATTGATGGGATGGATAGAGCAGAGGCGATGAATGAAATTTCATGTTCACGTCTAGTTGGTGAGGATTGGCCAACTTCTGAGTTGCACTTAGGTGAGAGGGAGTGCAATTTATTGCCTTGACCAGATGATTGATGTGTGCGGGTGAGAGGACATTCAACCATAAACTATTGGTGGGTCTCCTTCTAGCACCATAAATGTGGACAGTGTTGGACCCACCAACATTTAGGAGATCTCCCCGTATGAAGTCCCAAATAGACCTCATACCATTTGGTGTAGGAGTCCCATCCGATATGATGGCATGGTTGCCATTATCTTAAAGATATGCCATAATCGTTGCTTATCAAAACATGAGGGTGGTATACATAGTCTTCAAACAATGAGCTTTTTGTGCCTAGTGAGTGCTTAGTGTAACTTGTGTCTAATTTATTTCACTATAGGGGGAGAGGGTGAGAGTGAGTCTCAAGTTGAGAGGGAATAGTCCCAACTCAGGTAGAGACACACAACACAATAGGATGTGTAACTTTCGATAGAGTAGTCCACATAGATGCAATGATAACAAAGACAAAGTAAACAAATAGCACATACAACACCCAGCGAAGTAGTCCACACGAGTGTGACGATCATTATAACCAGTTTACAAGAACGAGTTTTTCTAGTGTTCGGTGTAGTAGTCCACATGGGCAAGACAACTATAACAGCTGATGCAACAAATTTCCAATAGTGTATGCATTAAAAAGACCGAAATATTTCAACTATCTTAGTACAAGTTAAATTAACATGCATTAATTCCATAGGAGGTCAGTTGCTGGAAAATGTCTCGACTATTTGTTGCTCCAGTTCAAGCACTTCTATTTTCAAAGTCTTGAATAGACGGGTAAGGGTTTTAGTTTCACTTACTTCCTTGTCTTTCCCCTTACTCACAGTACCCTAGGGCCTCCTTCTCGCATATTTGGAGTCTTTCGCTAGTTCAACATATTTGATGACTCCAATCACACACAGGCCCTTTTCCACAACGATCACCTATTCACAATTTTCAAGTAACATTGGTTTCACAACTCACTTGAAAAGCTACACAATGTTGGTCAGTAGTGCAGACGTGTAGTAGTCGACAGTGATAGAGTCGTGAGGTTTTGTGTCTTCTACAAACTTGATGTCTATGTATGAAAACCTTTGGTTAAATTATTTCACTCTCTTTTGACTCCATCTTGAGACTACCCAACTCTTTGAGCAACATGGTAGGGGTCTTGTCATCAACAATTTTTTCCAAAAAACATTCTCTTGAACATACTCTAGTTCTGGATGGAGTTGAAAGGAAGGCTGTGATACCATACCATTGCTCAACGATCCAAGGTACACCGAAACAATCTACATGGAACATCGTCGTAACATACCTCGAGTGTCTACAGATGTAGGTAGAATTTATCAAAATGGTCTTCTACCTTCACTGTTCGTTGGGGTCAAACTTTGTCAACATCTTCTTCGAATGCTGTGGCATATTGTGCAAAGCACCCGAGAGAACCAATGGTCCCTAAGTCATCCATTCCAAGTTTTGATCATCCATGTCTTCTTCTTCTTCATCCTTCTCTTCTTCTTTAGAATCTGATGGTTTTGCCTTTGAATCGGTTGGTTCATCTCTGCCTCCACCTCGACCGCTTCCTTCCCCTCCACATCCTATATTGGAGCCTGAGCCCACGATCACGACGGTGTTCTATTCTCCCCATCGGAAAACTAGAGGAACCTCTCCCTTATCAACAGCTTCTACCAGACCTTCGAGGGTGGAAAGAACTTCTTCTTCCACTAATGAGACAACAATTCTTGTGCTTGTCTCCTTTGGCTTCTTTAATGAGTATGAAATATCTTGTACTCCTGCGTTCATTTTGACTGCTTTGGAAAACTGACGGGTGATGGGACTGATAGAGCGGAGGTGTTGATATGAGATTTCATGTTCATGTATAGGAGGTGAGGATTGGCCAACTGTTGGCATTATGATACAGGTGTTGTCCTTGATGGCAACTCTCTCAGATGATAGTTCACAATGCAGTAGGTTAATAGCAAAAGATTACAGATTAGACTCCAAAGAATGAAGAAAGAGAGGTATACGCTGGTTCACTTTGTCTAGGAAGCATATACACATGGGTTAACATTACAAAAGAAGCATATAATGTATACACGCACTTTCACACGAGGAAAAGCGCGTACATGTTGGAAAACTAAGTATTTGATCCAAGGTATTTTGATCCAAAGTATTGGTCCAAGGTATTTGGTCTGAAGTATTTAGTCCAAGGTATTGACCCTAGGTATTTGGTCCAAGGTATTGGTCCTAAGTGGTTTTTGTCCAAGGTATTGAGAAAGCCTAAGAGTATATAAGGAGGAGAAGATCATTAGGAAAAGGGGGCAAGCAATAAGATTCTAAGGAATACTTCTATTTGAAGTATATTTTATGTTGCAGGGTTATGTTTGGGATTAGATCTAAAATATTCATGTGCACCTTGAGTTCAATACTGGATTAGGAATCATGAGACTTGAAATGACTTATTCTTGAATAATGTGATATTGGGTGAGAATAGATCTGATGTTTAGTGCATGTTCTATTAATTATCTATCATGATCAAGGTTTGTCTAAAGTCTGGAATTGCATCAAAGTTCTTAGTCAATATTTGTAGATCTGTATGCAGGTTTGTCTCAGCCAAAGAGCGTATACACGTAAGTTCAGTTCTTTCAAGTAGTGTATACAAAAGAAAAGCTTCTTTTCAGATCCGATTGATCTATCTAATAAAATTCTATTATTTTACTATTATCTGTCAATGAAGTATTCTTAGATTTTAATGGAAAAATGAATGCATAAGGATGTTAGCATTTGATTGATTGATTGTATAAGTGAGAAGAAGTGAACTCTGTCCCCGCCTATGTAAAGATCTAAAAGTTGACAGTAGATATTCAGAATATTGATAGTTGGTACAGACTTGATTCAAAAGTTTATGTTTGCAGTAGTTTTGAAGGTATACATAGGTTCAATTAATGGAAATAGTGTATACACGCAATTTGGGTGCAGCGAAGTAGTGTATACACTCTAATGCATATTTTTGAGGTTACAACTAGTTCTAAATGATGATGCATGGTTCTGGGTTCATAATAGTGTTTTGGTGTCAGTGATTTGATTGTTCAATTTACCTAAATATTGGTTGATGCAATTTAAGTTTAAAATTTATGATGGGTACAGTGTGAAAATTTCATGAAATGTGGCCTTCAGATTGTGGTGTTGTGATCTAGGAGTATCCAGTCTGAAAATTCATGAAACATGGTCCTTGGTGGAAGAGTGGAGTTTTTCTGTAGGCTGACACCTGCGTACTAGTAAACATATTGGCTAGTACAAGAGCTAGGGGGTTGTAGCTCCCCTTTAGTAGAAGCTGGAGAAAAATATAAGGCTGTAACCTTATGCAGGTAGAAGCCAACGTACTAGTATGAGTCTACACCAATACAAGATTGTAAACAGATTTTCTTATTATTAAAAGAAGACGGAGATGACAGCAACATGTAGTTTTCACCCACATTGGGTTTCCACCTTACATCTTGGCACTCATGTGTGTTGCTTATGTGTGATGCTTTACTATGTTCTTACTGCACTGTCTAATAAATCTTTGATATACTACTTTAAGATCAACACATGATAAATTGTCTAAATCACACGTTCTCTAGATATATGTTGGTTTCCTTAATCACAATTCCGTGTACACGTTAGTTCATTTCACTGAAGTAGGATATATAAATTTGTTTGGGAATAAAATTATTGATCTAATAATAATGATTCACCCCACTCTCAGTATTATTTCCAACAATTGGTATCAGAGCAGGTCCTTAAGAAGAATCTTGATCTCTTGAATAGAAATCCATCATCATGAATAATGAAGAAAGCATGGAATCCATCAGATAGCCAATCTTTGATGGGAGAAACTTTTTTTATTGGAAAATAAGAGCCACAGCCTATCTACAATCACTTGGAATGGATGTCTGGGAAATTGTGGCGGGAGGATATACATTTCCAATAGCAATTCCAATATATGCGACAGGTAAAAAGCAATATGAAAACAATGCCAAAGTTGTCAATACTTTATTGGGAATTTTGTCACAATCAGAGTTTGTCAAAGTCATCCAGCTCAAATCAGCTAAAGAAATATGGGACAAACTCTTAGAATTTAGTATGAAACTCTTAAGGTGCATAGTGATGAAATTATAGCTAGTTACGTCTTACGTATAGATGAGGTTGTTAATTGTATGAAGAATCTGGGTGAAGAAATAAAGGAAGTTACCTTAGTTGAGAAAGTTTTGAGATCCTTATCTACTAAATTTTAATCAAAAGTGTTTGCCATAGAATAAAAATAGTATGTACAGAATATCACTATGACATACCTTCATAGAATTTTAATTGCCTTTGAGATGAGAAAAGGAGGACCATCAGATATGAGAGAAGTCGCATTTAAAGACTTAGCAAAAGGAAAGGAAGAACACAATGAATCAGGACATATTTTGGAAGAAGAAGATGAATTGAACTCTGTCAAGAAGCTTCAACAGGGTTCTAGAAGGTTTAGAGGTAAGCTACTCTTCAAATGCTTTGATTTTGGTAGAGTTGGTCATTATGCTGCTAGAAGTCCTCATAAAGATTAATATGAAAAGGGAAAGTAATATGAAAAGGGGAATAGAAAACAAGTTGAGAATAAAAGGAGTTACTATACTCATGAAGATAGTGATGGTTTATCTAATAGTGATGAAGATGAAACTGGACAAGATTACAAACTTCTCATGGCTTATGATAGCAATGATTTTTGGGATAGTATAGAAGAGGATAGTGATGGTTTATCTAATAGCGATGATTATAGATTTCTCATGGTTTATGAAGATGATGATTTTTGGGATGCTTTAGAAGAGGAAGACCTTCATGAAGAAATCTCTAAACTCAAAATATCTTTAGAAGAAAAGAATATGATTATAGATACCTTGACATACCAACTTTCTGAAAAGGAAAAACACAATGAAAAACTAGAATGTAAAATTGTGGGTCTAAGAAAGGATCTTGAGAAAACGGAATCTCTCAATTTTAGATTTGCTAAAGGATCAAAAAATTTAAATGAAATGATCAAAGTTCAGCGTTCCCCTCTAATATAGACAGGTCTTGGATATACTGAAGAAGCATCTCAATCATAGAAGCCTTCAACCTCCACCAAAAGTTATCTTGATGCAGCAAAGACTAGTGAACAGTATGACAATTGTCATTAAAGGCATAAAGTTGATCACCAAGTAGACCATACTCAATTTACTCTAAGAATGAATAGAATCCACAACCAAATTTAGGCAAATCATACTCAATTTTCTCCAAAGATGAATATCAATAGAAACTACAATCACTAGGTTAATAGATTCAATAGTCGCAAGAAATTCTTTAATGGGCAATGTTTTTCATGTCATAATTTTGAGCACAAAGCTGCTCAATGCGTTGCTTACAAACCATCATGACTACAAAAGCACAAAATCAAAGGAATGTAACAAGAATCAAGAGAAGTTCATATAATAACTTTTCTCCTCTTGAAAATGAAATATAATGCTCAATCTGTAACAACTTTGGGCATGAAGAATCTGAATGCAAGAGCAAATTTCGGCAAAAATATCAAAAGGTGTAAACACCGTTAAATCCCAAGATATGAAGAAGGAAAGAATCTCAAACATAAATTTGTGGTATAGCCTTGTATACAGAAGGACAAGAAAATCAGTGGTACATCGACAATGGATGCTCCAAACACATGACAGGTGACAAAGAAAAACTCCACTCATATAATGCCTTAGAAAAAGAAAAGAATGTCTCATTTGGAAATGACACTCCTGCTATCATAAAAGGTAAAGGTTCTGTTTTCTTGAAAGAAAAGGTTAAAGCTGGAAATGTTATGTACATAGATGGTTTAAAGCATAACCTATTGAGTGTCAATCAAATGTGTGATCAAGGAAATGAAGTGGTGTTTCGGTCAAATGGATGTGTTGTTCGTGAGCTTGATATAGGAGAGACCATGATCAAAGGTACAAGAGCTCCAAAAAACTTATAGATACTCAAGGGAGGACAATAGTAGTGCTATATAAGAAAAAATGAATAAAACTAGTTGTGGCATAGAAGATTGGGACAACTAAGATTTCCTCAAATAAGAAAAGCATGTAGAATCAAGGTTGTTCATGATCTTCTAGATATCAACATCCCAGAAAATAAAATATGCAAACCATGTCAAATTGGTAAGCAAGCTAGAGTTCACTTCATGGAAAAAGAAGGGTCAGCTAGTAAGCCTCTTAAACTTGTCCATACTGATTTATGTGGACCATCAAGGAAAAAGTCACCTCATGGAGAAGAATACTTTATTTGGTTCATTGATGATTTTTCCGGAATGTGTTGGATAGGTCTTCTAAAGCATAAAGATGAAGAATTTTAAAAGTTCCAAGTCTTCAAAGCCTTGGTTGAAAATGAATTAGATCGAAAAATCAAATGCCTCAGATTTGATCGAGGAGGAGAATTTACATTGGATGAATTCTTTGACTTTTGTGAACAACATGGAATGAAAAGGAAATTCTCCACCATGAGGACTCCTTAGAAAAATGGTGTGGTAGAAAGAATGAACATAATAGTTCAACAAATGGCTCGAGCTATGCTAGATGAATCTGGAACTCTTGCAACCTTCTAGGGTGAAGTTATATTCGCTGCCATGACTATTCTCAACAAAGCAAATTTTTTGGTAAATAACACTCAAACTCCGCATGAAATTTTGTATGGTAAGACTCCTACTGTAAAATACTTTAAAGTCTTTGGAAGAAAATGTTTTATCAAATGGATTGATGAAAAACTTGGTAAGTTTGAACCCAGAGTAGATGAAGGTATTATTCTTGGTTATTCTTCTAGAAGTAAAGGATATAAATCATATAATAAAAGACTTGGGAAAATTGTTAAAATCATTGATGTTGTAGTTGATGAAGCATGCAAAAATCCAAAACAGATAAAAACAGAAGATTATGACAATGAAGAAGATGGGGATTATTTTCCCACATCAAATCAAAATGATATTGAAGAAGAAACTAATGAAGCACCAGAAGAAGAGATAATGGTAGAAGAAAAGACTTCGTCTAGGTATGTTAATAAAAATCATCCAGAAACTCAAATTTTAGGGGATAAAGAGGCAGGTGTACATAGAAGAAGAACCATTATAGGGACCTCAAGTTATATATCATTACTATCCTCCATCGAACCTCAAAATGTAAATGAAGCATGCAAAGATGAGTGTTGGTTCAAGGCCATGGATGAAGAACTTTAGCAAATTGAAAAGAATGATACTTTGGAATTAGTTCGTAGACCTCATGATAAAAATATTATAGGAAATAAATGGATATTCAAAAACAAGCCGAATGAAAATGGAGAAGTCATTAGAAACAAGGCTGGACTTGTTTGTAAAGGGTATGCTCAACAAGAAGGTATATATTTTGAAGAAAATTTTGCACCTATTGCCAGACTTGAAGCCGTAAGGATGTTTCTTGCTCTTTCTAGCTTTCAAAAATTCAAAGTATACCAAATGGATGTAAAATCAGCTTTCCTTAATGGAGATTTAGATGAAGAAGTTTATATTGAACAGCCAGAAGGATTCATTCTTGGAAATGATGCAACTTGTATGAAGACTCAAAAAGGTTCTCTATGGTCTAAAAAAAGCTCCAAGAGCCTGGTATTACCACCTTGACAAATATCTACACCAACAAGTTTTTACAAAAGGTTCAACAGATAGCAATCTATATACAAAGATTGAAACTGATAAATTGCTGATTATTATTGTTTATGTTGATGATATCATTTTTGGTAGTAATGATGAATCCATGAGTCAGAATTTTGCTTCAGTAATGCAGTAAGAATTTGAAATGTCCTTGCTTGGTGAACTTACCTATATTCTTGGTCTACAAGTTCAAAAAAATAAAGATGGTATTTTTCTTTCACAAACCAAGTATCTCAAATAGATCTGAAAAGGTACGGAATGGAAGATTCTAAACCTGTATGTACCCCAATGGTAACAGGATGCAGTCTCAGCTCAAATCATGAATCAACAACAGTACATCAACCAACTTACAAATCCATGATTGATATTCTGCTTTATCTAATAGGTACCCGACCTGACATCATACATGTAGTGGGAATAGTTGGAAGATTTCAAGCAAATCCAAAGGAGTCACACCTTCAGGTAGTCAAAATAGTTTTCAAATATCTTCAAGGAACTCAAGACTTTGGTTTATGGTATCCTAGAGATGCAAATCCTACTCTTCATGCATATACAGATGTAGATTGGGCAGGAACTATTGATGATAGAAAAATCACTAGTGGTGGTGAATTCTATATGGGTTCCATGTTAGTGTCTTGGTTCAGCAAGAAACAAAGTTCAATTGCTTTATCAATAGCTGAAGAAGAATATGTGGATGTTGCATCTTGCTGCACACAACTACTTTGGATGATGCAAACTTTGCAAGACATTCAAATCACATGTACTCCACCCATATCCATTCTACATGATAATAAAAGTTCCATCAGTATTTCAAAGAATCCAGTCATGCACTCCAAGACCAAGCACATACCCATCAAGTACCATTTTCTATGAGAACAAGTGCTTGAACAAAAGGTCAAATTGTATGTTCCCTCCAATGAATAGGTTGTTGATATATTCACTAAACCACTGCCCAAAGAAACATTTGAATATCTTAGACAAAAAATGGGAGTAGTTGCTACATCATCTTGCTGTTAAAACCTAGTTTTTCAAAAAACGGTTATTATACGTGATTTTCATTAATTATTGTCACGTATACATGTGGGTTTCTGTGGGTGAAGGAGCGTATATGTTTTTCAGTCAAGAAAAATGGTGGGTTAGACTCTGATATGGGTGCTCTATCTGTTGTTGATGATTACAGCCTATCGATATGCTTTGTTCATTAATTTTTATCTGACTAACAAAGATGTCTTAATCATTGACTTGCTAACAATGCACAGGTAGCACAGGTTCAAGGGGGGCATTAGCCTTCACACGCATTCTGCATTATTGGCAGTATGATTGTTGAGTCCAGCTATGGCTTCAGATGTTTATACCATTTGTTTCTTAAGACATGTAAAAGTCTAGGGTGTGATATGTCTTCTTATACATTTGAATGAGTCCTATTGAACAAATGATGTAATTTTTATCTCCACTTTGCATGGGATGGCTGATGTAATATTTATTGTATTTATTTCATGTATAAACATTTGGTATATCCCCACTTGGTTGAGAGATGGATGTATGTACGAGTCTTTGCTTATAGGAAGGTCATAATCACATAGTTGAGTTACAGAATCATGTTATTCTTTTGGAAAATATTTTTGTAGACTCTGCATGTGCTCAGGGGGAGCATGGATGGTTATAGTACATCTCAGCATGTACAAAGGGGAGCCCAATTAGAGAATTCAACATGTACTCAAGGGGAGCATGGACAGAATAATGTATCTCAAAGGGGGAGAATATCTTGGTCTGCCCTTTGCCCTTGCTATCAAAGGGGGAGAGTGTCTTGGTGTTGTTGTTGCCATCAAGTCCAAAGGGGGAGATTGTTGGAATTATGATACAAGTGTTGTCCTTGATGGGAAATCTCTCAGATGACACTTCACAATGCAGCAAGTTAACAACAAAATATTATAGATTAGACTCCAAAGAATGAAGAAAGAGAAGTATACACTGGTTCTCTTTGTCAAGGAAGCGTATACACGCGAGTTAATAGAACAAAAGAAGTGTATAACGTATAGATACACTTTCACAGGAGGAAACATGTGTACATGTTGGAAAACCAAGTATTTGATCCAAGGTATTGGTCCAAGGTATTTGATTTGAGGTATTTGGTCCAAGGTATTGACCCTAGGTATTTGGTCCAAGGTATTGGTCCTAAGTGGTTTTGGTTAAAAGTATTGAGAAAGGCCTAAGAGTATATAAGGAGGAGAAGGTCATTAGGCAAAGGGGGCAAGCAATAAGATTCTAAGGAATACTTCTATTTGAAGTATATTTTATGTTGCAGGGTTATGTTTGGGACTAGATCTGAAATATTCATGTGCACCTTGAGTTCAATATTGGATCAAGAATCATGAGACTTGAAATGACTTATTCTTGAATTATGTGATATTGGGTGAGACTAGATCTGATGTTTTGCAATTGTTCTATTCGTTATCTATCATGATCTGGGTTTGTCTGAATTCTGGAATTGCATCAAAGTTCTGAGTCAATATTTGCAGACTTGTACACAGGTTCATCTCAGCCAAAGAGCATATACACGTAGGTTCAATTCTTTCAAGTAGTGTATACAAAATAAAAGCTTATTTTCAGATCTAATTGATTTATCTGATAAAATTCTCTTATTTTACTATTGTCTGTCAATGAAGTCTTCTTAGATCTAAATGTAAAACTGAATGCATAAGGAGGCTGGCATTTGATTGATTGATTGTATAAGTGAGAAGAAGTAATCTTTGTCCCTGCCTGTGTAAACCTCTGAAAGTTGACAATAGATATTCAGAATGTTGATAGTTGGTACAGACTTGATTCAAAAATTTATGTTTGCAGTAGTTTTGAAGGTATACGCTAGTTCAATTAACAGAAATAGCATATACACGCAGTTTGGGTGCATCCAAGTAGTGTATACACTCTAATGCATGATTTTTGAGGTTACAACTAGTTCTGAATGATGATGCAGGGTTCTGGGTTCAGCACAGTGTTCTGGTGTCAGTAATCTCATTGTTCAAATTATCCGAATATTGGTTGATGAAGTTTAAGTTTAAAAGTTATGATGGGTCCAGTGTGAAAATTTGATGAAATGTGGCCTTCAGATTGTGGTGTTGTGATCCAGGAGTATCCAGTCTGAAAATTCATGAAGCGTGGTCCCTGGTGGAAGAGTGGATTTTTTCTGTAGGTTGGCACCTATGTACTAGTAAACATATTGGCTAGTAAAAGAGCTAAGGGGTTGCAGCTCCCTTCCAGTACAAGCTAGAGAATGAGAGAAGGTTGTAACCTTCTGCAGGTAGAACCCTGTGTACTGGTATGAGTCTGCACCATTACAAGATTGTAAACTGGTTTTCTTATCATTGAAAGAAGACAAAGATGACAACAACAGGTGGTTTTCACCCACATTGGGTTTCCACCTTACATCTTGGTGTTCATGTGTGTTGCTTATATGTGATGCTTTATTTTTCTTTTACTGCAATGTCTAATAAGTCTCTAATATATTGCTTTGAGACCAACACATGATAAATTGTCTAAATCACAATTTCTCTGGATATACACTGGTTTCCTTAATCACAATCATGTGTACATGCTAGTTAACTTCACTGAAGTAGCATATATAAATCTGTTTGGGAAATAAAATTATTAATCTGATAATATTGATTCACCCCCCTCTCAGTATTATTTCCAACACCAACTTCTTAGTTACGCGAAGGTGAGAGGGAGTGCAAGTTACTACCTTGAATAGATGATTGATGAGTGGGGCTGAGAGGACATTCAACCATAAACTACTAGTGGCGCTCCTTCTAGCACCAAAAATGTTGACAGTGCTGGACCCGCCAACATTTAGGGGATCTCCCCATTATGAAGTGCCAACTAGACCTCACACCATTTGGTGTAGGAGTCCCATCTGGTATGATGACCCGGTTGCCATTATCTTAAAGATATGCGTTAGCTCTTGCTTTTCAGCACTTGGGAGTGGCATACCTAGTTTTCAAACAAGTAGGTTTGTGTGCCTAGTGAGTTCTTATAGTAACTTGTGTCTAATTTTTTTCACTATAGAGGGTGAGAGTGAGTCTCAAGTCGAGAGGGAATAGTCCCAACTCAGGTAGAGACACACAACATAGTAAGATCTACTTAGCTTTGGACAGAGTAGTCCACAAGGATGCGGAAATCAGAAGAAAAAAAGGTGAACAAATAACATGTACAAAACCCAACTTAGTAGTCCACATGAGAAAGATGGTTATTATAATAAGTTTACAAGAAAGAGTTTGTCTAGCGTTCGACGGAGTAGTCCACATAGGCGAGACAATGATAACAACTAATACAACATATTTCCAATAGTCTATGCACTAAAATAACTGAAATAGTTCAACTATCTTAGTACAAGTTAAAGCAACATGCATTACAAGCATCTAAAGAATAGTCTTACAAACAAATACGATACATGTGTCAAAACATGTTGGCCTATTAACCAGTTTCTGAATTAAGCCAAAGTTCCATGACACATTCATACACCATACATCACTAAACCCAATAGTGGGGTGTTGGAGCCACTACTTGCTCCTCAAAGAAAATATTACAGACTCTCAAGTCTATGTGGGAGGAGCCAACATGAAAAGTCCTTTGCACATACAAATGAGGGGTATATATAGCCAAGGGTGAACTTTATCCTTGTGACTCTTCGACTTCCCTCATGACTGTTTGAATTTCATGACTCTTCAGCTGACATGACTATTCAACTTCATAAGTGGGTCTCTTGGACTTCCATCTTACATTAAATTGATTACAGCAGTATAGTCCATAGTAGTGATGTGGTTGAGAAGACACATTACATGACTCGACATGATACTGCTAGTATGTACATGCTGATGGTGGTGTCCATGTAGAGCTGCTATGCTGCTATGCTGCTGAGTAATGAGTGTGGTCTTGGTGTATGATAACTTCACCTCCACATGACAAGGTGTGTGGAGTCTTCAATGGTCTTGGTACTCGCTTCATGTTGCATGTGCATATGTCCCCATCACTGGTACTTGGCATGCTTCATGTGTTCATCCGTTCATGAACACGTTTCCTAGCATGTGCTCCTTGTTCATCCCGATCATCGTCGCCCCATGTCTCATCCATGTACCTGTCTCTGCAATCACTTATGAGAAGACGACATCAAATCTAGAAATCCCCTAGTATACCATGATGCACCATCTTTCATTTCTAGGTGCAGGTGACCGAGAGAGAAACTACACAGAGCACATTTCAAGCTAGGATGCGAGGCTCTGGGGAACTATTGGGAAAAAATGCAAAGAGGTCACTAAGAGGCTGGGTTGAGCACTCTGGGACAAAAATGACATCTGCGGGATATGGCTCAGCTAGGAGGCAGAATTACGCAATTTTCTTGGGAAGGTAGTGCACAGAGCAAGAAGCACTGCCAGTGAAAACTACATAGATTTCCAGAGGAGGTCAGGATACGGCCCCGGGAGCTTGCTAGTTATAGAACTATGTAGATTTGGAAGGTATTCAAGTGAGACATGACTTCACACATTTCGAGCTAAGTGGGGTGCCAAGCAGAAAGTTCACTTTCCATGAAAACTTCTCAATTTTCAAGAGGGGTGGAGAGCATGCCAACAAGGGGACTCCCTAACAAAATTGTGCAATTTTCTGGGATAGTGTAGTGACAGGAAGCGAGTGCCTATCCTTTATGTCTGCATAATTTCTTCAGGTAGTGCAGGGAGGCAGGCTCGATAGCCTCTATGTAGTGTTGGAGATGAGTGCAGCCGTGGGTCACTACTAAAGTCAAATTCTTCATTGACCAATGGGAGTCTTGATAGATAGGCTTATAGGAACTGTAGATTGAGATAACTTCTTGGGAAACTTCTGTCTTGTTCTAGGTGACAGTCATCCAGGTTGATTCCAAAATTGCATAGTGAAGACTACCTGGAGGGCCACCTCAACCTCTACGTAGTTCTGAGAAACATTGCTTGGTCATTAAGGGTTGAGACTGCACAGTGAAGCTCAGTGGAGGTCTGGCTGATGGAGGGTGATCTAGTCGTCAAATATTTTGAAAAATGGTTGAGTATGTGAGCAATTGAACTCATGTATACATGACCCTATGAACACACACTCGACATGACTCGACGATAAGAAACCTCAAACCGCAAGACAACATATGCTCAGTGTGACTCACTAAAGGGCGAGAGTGACAAGTGCAACACTTGAGATAGGTTGTTGAACGACCATGATGACACTTGCGCGATATTTCTTACAACTTCGTGTGTGAGTGCGACAAATTTTTACATAGCGAACACAACTCGTACACACAAATAATGACCTTCAACATAGCTAGAACAAGATTGCAAGCATGACATTGCAACCAACATGCTAAAAGACAACTGGTGATCGATGAAGCAAAGAGGCTGTAAATACTTGACAAGAGATCATGAGATGAGCTCAAGTGCTTGCAATCATCAAGGAAAAACCAAGGAAGGCTCCAAAATTGGATGCATGACAAAATTTTGGAAGGTGTTGCAGTTGCTACAACAGTTGTATGTGGTACTGTAAATTGTTACAAAATTCCATAATGTTTACAATATTTAGTGAAAGCTCCTAAAGTTTACTCACCTTTTTTATCTGATTGAAGAATTTTAATGCTCCTTCCTATTTTTTTTTCAACCATATTCTTTATTTCTTTAAAGTATTAAAATACATCACTTTTATTTCTTGTAAAGTATACCTAGGTATATCAAGTTCTATCATCAATAAGTAGAAGAGAGTAATATGCTCCACCAAGTGACCTTGTTTGCATAGGATCACATAGATTAGTATGCACTAGTTCAATAATTTTATGTTTTCTTCTATCGGTAAGCACAATAAATTATTCCTTATGTTGTTTCCTAGTGCACATCCTTCATATTCAATATCTTCACTTTTAATATTCCGAAGACCTTCTACCACAATTTTCTTTTGTAGTAATATTAGGTCATTATGATTTAAGTGTCCATACGTTTGATGCTAAAGTTCTTCATTTAATGTGTTTGTTGATGCCAACGCTTGATGACCTTTCCTGGTTACATCCAAATTGTATAATCCTCTGATTCTAACTCCTGTTGTAAAAACCTTGTAGTTATTCCTGCATATCCTTTACCACACAATGTGATATAACAAATTCAACTTTTAAATGTTGATATGTAATGGTAGAAACTGAAATTAAGTTTTTCTTTAATTTTGGAACATACATTACATTATGAATTCATTTTCCTTGTCCATTAGGTAGAGTAACACTTATATCTCCATGCCTTTTAATTTCATGTGATCCATTATCTCCTAAATAGATATGATCTCCATTATTTTCGTGATGATATGTAGCAAACCAATCAATTTTACATGACATGTGATTTGATGCACCAAAATCAATGAATCAGGAATTTTCATCATTAGTTTCTTTTAATAAAGAAACATTAGAGATAAACAATTTAAGATTGGTTTTTTGAGTGGATTGCATTGTTGAGATATTTTCTCAACAATAATATCTTAGTTTAGTAATTGTTGGGTCTCATAAAGCATTATTTATGTGGCATGTATCTAGGCTTTGTAGTTGAATAATACGAATTGTTTTGGGAAATCAGTGCACCATGTTTTTTTCTCAAAATTTCCTCTTGGTATCAGAAATTTTATAGGCCTAACTCCCTCAAGGGAGGGTCGAGGAAAATGGCAAAGATCTGAATTCTTATACTTTATACATAGATTATATAGGAATGTGAGATTTATGTGTTTTTTTGTCTTACAACATTGCTCATGTGTTGTTATGTTTATTTGATTGTTGTCAATGACAACTACATTGTTTTTCTTTGCAGTGAAATGGACCACTATAACAGTGTGGATTGGTGTGCATAGAGAGCATCTTTGTGAGATTCAATTTAGTTGGACTCCAGTTTAGGATACCAGAAAGGAACACCAAATTATGAGCAAAGGTAAAGTTCAAGTTCTAGGCATATGATGATGAGGAAAAATAAAAAGGAAGAGAATATCATGTCTTCAAATTACATATTCATCTTCACTACCGTAAATTAAAATAGCATGCCCAATAGATGAGCTTAACATCCAAGTTGTGTGGGTAGAGGATCATGTAGTGTTTCCCTAAAAAAATTTTACTCTCAGGCTTCGGCAACAGATGCTACCAATCTTTCACTAGAAGGCTAAAGAGAGTTGACGCAGTCCCACTGTTGATTTTCAGTGTTGTATATAGTGTGTTAGTGTGCTTGGCATGCAACTGGAGGAGTCATCACATGAATTCACTCATTATAGAATGCATATGTTCTGTGTATCTATTATTGTTGTTGGGAGAATTTTTTGAGTGCCTGATCAAGACGAGATTGACATAGAACATTTATGTATCAATATATGAGAAATGGGAGGTCAACCCACTAGAAGCGAGGAATGGTGTTGGATACTATGAATTAACTAAAACCTAATTAATCCTTTAGTTACTCTCTTGATAGGGATTTTATGGTCCTGTATATTAGAATCCTTGGTGGAGTTGTAAAATGTGTTTTATAGATTGATCTCATCCTATTTTTGCTTCTATCTTTTCATGCATCATTCTTTGATTTGTGCATGTGTTTTATTGTATGGATTGTAGAGCCAATGTTTCTCACTTTAAGGCTAAGCATAGTTAAGAAACGACATTGATATCTACACGACTTGAAGGAAATATGCTCTAACGTTGATAATTTCTAGAGTCGTTGTTTGCTACATGACTGGGTGGTTTTATGCATGTAGCTTCATTTTGTTTCAATTAGTTTATATTTTATTTTTATTTTGTGTACAAAATTTATAATATATCAAACCCAATTATTGAATAGGTGCAGAGAGAACATATCACTAATTTGATTACGTGAGTATGTTATACACTAACGGGTCTTGTTGTGCTCCGGGTTTCAAGAGCATCAGTTACAAGTTCATATTATGAGATCCATGTGTATGAGATAGGTCAAGTTGGATGGTAAAATTTTGAACACATTCAATACCTAGACAAATATCCTAGATAATGGTTAGATATAACAAGCTATGTTGTATGATAGACGGGAGCTTGTCCATAGGATGGTTCATTACTTGGCTACTTTTTATGACAGCTACAACAAGCTATGTAATTTGGCAGAATAAAGTATGTGAGCATTGTTGGTCATGCAAGTTTATTAAACATGGTCAAATGTAGTTATGTCTTAAATGAGTCGGATGGGAAGCTCTGAGATTGTAGTGGTGAAAAGAGAGTTTCCTGGGAGACTTAAAAGTGGGGATAAGTGTTGAGGAAGTCCAGTCAGAGATATGTGACATGTGAATTGTAATTTCTCATTTTTTGTGTTAATCTTTATAATGACGTGATGTAAGTATTAAAGGGGGGACTTGGAATAATTCTTAAATTAGTATATAGCTAGGATTGGTTTGTTGAGTGCAGTGCATTGTTGAGATATTTTGTCAACAATAATCTCTTAGTTTAGAAATTGTTGGATCTCATATAGCACTATTTATGTGGCATGTATCTAGGTTTTTTGGTTGAATAATATGAATTGTTTTGAGCAATCTATGCACCATATTTATTTCTTAAAAAAAAATCTATTCAATTGTTCATGCATACTGATATCATTTTCAAAATGCTAAAAAAAGTTCAAATTACACAATTCCAAAGCTACAAGCTACTTAATACAAAAATATGAGGTTTCAATACAACTTCCCATGGCCAAAAGGTGTATATCACATGAAAACTCATGTGTATCGTTGTAGACTCTAATAGCTAATTTTTTGTGTGGAAGATGTCCCTTGTTGCATAAACTGAGGGTTTTCATTTATCAATTTGGTGTTTAGCATATAGAAAGAATTTTATATTACAACTTGAGTGTGTCTATTGTTTAAAGAACATGTCTTTCCTCTTAAAATGTTGCAGCTTCAAACCCAACAGCGTAAGGTGTGTATATATCTCTATAAAGTTTAGCAGGGTTTAGTAGTCTAATTATTCCACATATGCGATCTCTTTTCCTACAAACGAGGTCACGTACACCAATTTGATGTCTGACTTGTCTATGAGTTTAGAATTAGATTACTTTGACCTGGTTAGTGCGGAACTTTCCAAGAACACCTAAAGAAGTCAGTTGGGAAGCAGTTTCACACACCAGATCTAAAGATTTTCCTTATCATTTAAATCGACACTCACTCGTATAATCCTATTAGGCATGATTTACTTATAGTTTTATGAAGCATCTAGAAAAGCGGCACGAGGCCCTCCAAATTCCATAAAAACCCCAAACCTCTAAGCATATCAAAGTCCTATCTTCCCTAAACTCTCCCAAAGACTTCAATATTTTCAAAGCTAATAAATGTGCCCATGATAACCATAACACCATTAGTGTGTGCATTCCTAACAAAATCAAAGTAATCCCAACCCTCCCCTTCTTGGATAATAGACCAAAACACCATAGACATCCTTGGAATTACTATATTCAAAATCCTTTGAAACAACATTCATGACCTTCATATCAAGGGTGCCTACTTGAATTGACATGGCCTTTGATGCATCAGTCCTTTTTTCAAGAAGAGAAGTGTTGCACATGGGAAAGCTTGTGATATCTCTAATAATCATTTGGACACTCAAGAGTGGCCCCAACCTCTCCTGGGATATCTTTGCCTGATCAACGTTTTGTCTAGCTCTTTGAAGTTGTCCCGTAAGTTGTAATGGTTCATAAAAGCAATAGTTGTATTGACCTGATTCATAAAAGCATTGGTGTGAAAATTGGCCCATTTAATCTTTCTATAATATTTACGTCATAAGGCGTTTCCCTCTGAAAACAACTCCCCCAACTACCAACGTGTAATGATCTGCACCATTCGATCGGATGTTAGACGATTGAAAAATTTAAGGCCCTTGGATTAATAGTTAATAAAAAAACCCTAATTGTTAAATTATAACGGTCATTCTCTGTTGCGTTTTCGGCATTCAACTTCAATTTGAGGATGCAGGGTAAGGAAATCCAAATCCTTCATTCATGCAATATTTTTTCCTTATGCGCGGATGATTTGCAACTTCTGCAATGCTTAACAGGCACTCGAGGGAAATTTTAGTGTTTTTCATTGCATTAATTTTGGTCTGCGACACTGCAAAATCTTTCAAAGAAGATTCACAAAGGGAATTTCATCAATGGAATTTCCGCTTGCAGGCTGATTGACTACATAGCGGCAGACCTTACCAGCGAAGGAGGAGAACTTGCCAAATTGACAACCCGTGTAGCTCTAGGTTGGTTTCTGAACCTATTTTGAAAAAAACTTGGTTTGTTTGCCCTTTTGGGCCTGTTGGAGTTTGCTAAACTCGAAGAGGGTTTTTTTCTGCATTAATCATTATGGGTTCTTTTTCTTTGCATGCTGAGTTTTTGGTATTGCAGCCTTGAGGGCTTTGAAGGAAATGGCCATGACCTTCCTCCATTTGAGTCTTTTTTCCTTTATTCTTCTTTTCATTACAGTCACACAGTGCGTTAAACCTTTGCACTGTCCTGCTACATATTGGAAGAACAACTACGGGAAAGGGCTTCCTTAATGTCTTGACCTTCTACTGTTTATACTGTTTATGTAGCTCGCTCTTCATGAGGTTTTATAATTTATGAAGTTTCACAGTTACTGCTTGTTTTGTTTTTCACCCGGCTATACATAAACTTGGCTACAAGATTTTTTTCCTTGTTTTCAAATGTGTTCCAGCCATGAACCTTTTGTGGCTCGGGGTTATATTATCCACTTTTAATTCGGATGTACTAAGCCATTGGGAATAATGAACCCATTTTTTTTTTTGTTATCCAAATTATAACGGAAGGACTAACCCCTCTCGAGGGTTTTTGATCAGTTATTTGGCTTAATGTACAGGGACTCGAGGGAAATTTGGGTGTCTTTCATTGCATTTATTTTTCTTTGGCAGGTTGCAAAATTCTTCAAAGAAGGTTCACAAAGGGAATCTCACTAATGTAATTTCCGCTTGCAGGCTGAGCGACTGCATCGCAGGAGACCTTGCCAGGGAAGGAGGAGAACTTGCCAAATTGTATACCTATGTCGCTCCAGGTTGTTTTTTGACATTCAACTTCAATTTGAGGATGCACGGTAAGGAAATCCAAATCCTTCATTCATGCAACATTGTTCCCTTATGCGCAATGCTTTTCAACTTCAACGCTTAACACGCACTCGGGGGCAATTTGGTTGTTTTTCATTGCATTGATTTTGCTTTGCCAGACTGCAAAATTCTTTAAAGAAGATTCACAAAGGGAATCTCAGCAATGGAATTTCCGCTTGCAGGCTGAGTGACTGCATAGCGACAAACCTTACCAACGAAGGAGGAGAACTTTCCAAATTGACAACTAGTGTAGCTCCACGTTGGTTTCTGAACCTATTTTGAAAAAAACTTGCTTTGTTTGCCCTTCTGGGCCTGTTGGAGTTTTCTAAACTCGAAGAGGGTTTTCTTATGCATTACTCATTATGGGTTCTTTTTCTTTGCATGCTGAGTTTCTGGTACTGCAGCCTTGAGGGCTTTGAAGGAAATGGCCACGACTTTCCTCCATTTGAGTCTTTTTTCCTTTATTCTTCTTTTCATTACAGTCACACAGTGCGTTAAAACTTTGCATTGTCCTGCTACAAATGGGAAGAACAACTATGGGAAAGGGCTTCCTAAATTTCTCGACCTTCTACTGTTTATACTGTTTATGCAGCTCGATCTTCCTAAGGTTTTAGAATTTATGAAGTTTGGCAATTACTTCTTGTTTTTTTTTTTGCTCGGCTGTACATAAACTTGGCTACAGTTTTATTTCCCAGTTTTCAAATGCGGTCCAACCAAGAAGCTTCTATGGCTCGGGGTTATATTGTCTTCTTTTAATTCGCATATACTAAGCCATGGGGAAGAATGAAGCCCTTGTACAGAAATAACTTGTACAGCAATAGCTTGTACAGTAATTATTATACATAAACTCGGCTAGAGCTTTTTTTCCCTCTTTTCAAATGTGTTCCAGCTATATAAAATTTAGCTAACTGTAATTTTTGACTCCTTGCAGTTTAATGTTGAAATTATGTAAAAGAGAAAATGACCTCTGCTTGTTTTACTTAGAGTACATTCATAAATCTGCAATGGTCCACAACTACTCTCTTTCTTTTTAATGCAACTTAACATATTTAGCTATAAGCTTCTATTCTTGTTTTAGACTTTTAACTTGTAAATTAATTACAGTGAGTAAAATGTTGCCTCTTGCCATAAGTTTTGTTTCCTCTGTACAGAAATAACTTGTAGAGTAATTATTCTGACTTAGTTACCGAAGAATCAATAGTAAAAACCATTTTTCGTCAACGTTTCAAATCCCAAGTGGGATCCATCATCAGGACTTCATGAATGCCCCAACTGGGATCCATCATCAGGACTTCATGAATGCTTGATAGAAGAAAAGCTTAATTGAGGGATTAAATAATAATGAGGAGATTTGGTTTTGGGATGAGATGAATGTCGACCATGTTTCAATCATATTAATTTTATTTATTTATTTTACTTACTTTATTATTTTATTTTATTTTATTTTATTATTTATTTTATTTTATTTATTATTTTATTTTTAATTGATTTATTTTTTATTTTTAATTGATTTTAGTTTATTATAAATTAATGTTATGTAATTATTATTCTAATTAAGTTTAAACTCGGCTACAACTTTTTTTCCCTCTTTTCAAATGTGTTCTAGCTATATAAAATTTAGCTAACTGTAATTTCGGACTCCGCGCAGTTTAATGATGAAATTAAACTACGCTATAGCTTTTTTCCCTCTTTTCAAATGTATTCCAGCTATATAAAATAAAATTTAGCTAACTATAATTTCTGACTCCACGCAGTTTAATGAGGAATTTAAACAGCACTACAGCTTTATACTGCGCTACAACTTTATTATTCTAATTATACATAAACTCGGCTACAGCTTTTTTTCCCTCTTTTCAAATGTGTTCCAGCTATATAAAATTTAGCTAACTGTAATTTCTTACTTCGCCCAATTTAATGATGAAATTATGTAAAAGAGAAAGTGACTTCTGCTTGTTTTACTTAGAGTACATTCATAAATCTGCAATGGTCCAGAAATACTCTCTTTTTTTAATGCAACTTAACATATTTAGCTATAAACTTCTATTCTTTCAGATTTTTAACTTGTAAATTAATTTGTAGTTTATTACAGTGAGTAAAATGTTGCCTCTTGCCATAAGTTTTGTTTCCTCAAATCTGTACGGAAATAACTTGTAGAGTAATTATTATTGTTTTTCCTCATTCTCTACTCTTCATATGAATCAATTAAAATGGGTCAAGGTCCTGAAGGCTTACAGCCAATGCACAAAACTAAAATCTGCAATGCCTTATATTGGCCATTGTTGAACTTAACATAAGCTTCATCTTAAGTCAAGATTTGACATATGTGTCCTGCTGTGTTGTGCTTGCAAGCTACGAGGGTTGGTCTGGAAAGGTCTTAAATAAGCTAGTTATACAATGTCTTCAAAAATCTTAATTGAACTTTGTTTTAGAGCAAAAGAGACCGTACTTCAATGACAAAAATGTGTCCCCTGTGAGAGAGTCTTATACCAAATGTATTTTAAAATAATATAAATTATGTTAGTCGATTGGTTCAAAATATATGTTAATCTATTGGTTCTTTAGAGGGAATATAGAGAAATAATTCCATGGTGAAACAATTGAATCGAAATTAGTTAATTTTACCACCTAAATTGTAACGTAATTCGTAGTTGGGCAGGCGAGAGGCCACGCTGTGTGTTGATTCCATGGGGAAACAATTGAATCGAACTCGGTTAATTTTTCCACCTAAATTGTAACGTAATCCGTAGTTGGGCAGGGGAGAGGCCACGTTGTGTGTCGATTCCATGGGGAAACAATTGAATCGAAATCGGTTATTTTTCCCACCTAAATTGTAACATAATTTGTAGTTGGGTGACTTTGGGCAGGCGAGAGGCCACGCTGTGTGTCGATAGGACGGACAAATGGTCGTTAAATTAAATATTTATTTTGTAACTTAAGAAGAAAACGCTGAGTCAAATTTATTTAATTTATAATCTATAAAAACAAACATTTGATGATAATGAAAAACTTTGATAGAGGTTCAAAAAGCGTTTATTTTAAGATTTCTATGTGATTTTTAAAAATATTTTTGCTTAAAAATACACGAGTTAAATCACAATATTCAGCTACCATGAAATCTTGATGCCCAAAACCCTGATAAATAAATTAAAATAGACACACCTATATGCCGAATGAATTGTTTTTGGCACAATTAAACTAAATTCAACTAAAACCGCACAGGTAACATAGATTTGTTACAGATAACATAGGCAGTTACCTGTTCAGACAGATTCATAGAGTGTTGTGTGTTTAGCGCGTTCAGCACCTAACATGTGTTGTACCTATTTCTGCATTTATTCAGACTGTCCTGAATATCTCATGCTGGCTACAGAAATTCTACCATCAAAACATGTAACTCTGAAGAAGTTTGTTTTCTGTTTGCGTTTTAATGCTCTATTTCCAGTTGTTCTTGAAGCAATCGCATTTAAAAGAATATTTGATCACAAAATTCAATATTATTCTTTCATCTTTGATATTCCAATCGAAATCTCTTAAGCGTTGAGGCGATTTGTTTATTGATTTTTACTTAATCATCATTTTAATTGAACCAGATATGCGACCTTGGGTTTCATCTCTATCTTTCTGTTAGAAATTATAATAAAGCTTGGAAATTTCAAAATTCGTAGCCACCTTTTATCTTTAATCCTCAAGTAATATCTTTTATCTTTAATCATCAAGTAATATCTTCTTAAATATTCTTAAATTCAACTCTATTGGGAATTTACATCTTTGTTAATATAGCTCTATATCTGGTTTATTGATGAAACAACTCCGCCTCGTAAGTCACTTAAATAAATAATTTTGGCTGCCTTGCTGATCGGAAGGATTTTTGCTTAAATAGAGTAGGTCAATTTGATCTTCTAACCCATAATGATAGAACAGGGATCTTTGTTGTTTATTTTGGCTGAGGTGGAAATATAATGTTCTTATTTCTTTTAAAATTTTACTGTGTTGGTGCAAAAAACTAAGATTTTGGAGAATTGGAAAGTCAAGAAAATAGTGTAAAAGGATTAAAATAGATTATTACTCATTTTGTAAATATATTTTTATTTTCTAAGAATTTACCTAAATAAATAAATTTAGAGTAATAAGTACATAAAATTGAAATATATACCTTATTGGAGCAGTAAGTTCATAGGCTATGAAGGACGGTACAATCCAACGAAGAAAAGTCAATTTTATTTTTATTAAGACGGCCACTCTCATAGAGAAACCCCCTTGGAGATGAAAAGGGAACTTTCGATGAGGGGGTGGTGGGGTCTAGCTGCATAGATAAAAGGAAAGCGAGGGAAGTGTTTTTTTTGGCTCCACTAAAGTCAACATGTTCCAAGGACGCCTCGATTTTCTATCTTGTTTTTCCACTTGAAATAATTAATTTTACTTTTATTTACTAGGAATTATAAAAAAGTACATTTTTCTATCAAGGATGATTAATATTTCTCTCTTTGTTCTTGTGGGTTACACAATAATCTGGACAAACCTACATCATTTGTGATAACATCATTTGTGATTAAAAATTCTTCAGCTATATACACTAAAAAGACAAGAAAAGTGAGTGAATAGGCTAAATTTCGTATTTGTCTTACTTATATTAGATTCATGAGTTTGCAATGAACAAGAACTATTCTATTTCTTTTTAATGCAACTTAACATGATTTAGCTATCAACGTCTATTATTGTTTACTTTTAATTTGTAAATTAATTTGCAATTTATTTCAGTGAGTAAAATGTTGCTTCTTCCCATAAGTTTTGTTTCCCGAAATCTATATAGATATTGTAATAAGATTTTAATGCAACATAACATGATTTAGCTATAAGCTTCTATTCTTGTTTCAGACTTTTAACTTGTAAATTAATTTGGAGTTTATTGCAGTGAATAAAATGTTGCATCTTGCCATAAGTTTTAACTTGTAAATTAATTTGGAGTTTATTACATTGAGTAAAATGTTGCATCTTGCCATAAGTTTTGTTTAAATGTGACTTAATTGTATCGCATTGATTTTGACATGGCAAATTAGTAAAATGATATAAGTTGTTACAGCTGGTACACCTATGTACCTATGTTTGGTGCATTAATCACTGTATGGCATTGAAGGAATCTAGTGGCAAGTGTTGTACAACATTTGTATTGACTATGAAGGATTTAAGGAGGAGTAATGTTTTTTTGGCTGAGCCTAGCAAGGATTATCAAATAGACTCTTTATTGGTCCCTATGCTATACATTTTTTGGATCTTTTTTTCTCCCTTAATTATAAGTGCATACAAGAATTAGATTCATAGGACAGGGTACCATTAATCATGTAAGCCAATGATCTTGGACATTTTCTTATTGAATTCTTCAAAACTTAGTCATTTTATCTTCCAAAATGCGCAAATAGTTTTATTGGTTGGAATATTGTTACAAGTTATAATAGATTTGTTTTATATAATGCTTTCCACCTTGCATTTTTTTTGTGGATATGGGTAAGCAATATGCCCATCCAATAAAGAATAAATTATTGTGTGTAGAGTCATTGGGTTTACTATGGTAATGATCATAACATTTTCCATTTCCAGTTTTTTGTTTGTTAGTCTGTGGTTTGGTGGTTGAGTGGTTGAGACTGGGCATCACCATCTTAATGACACAAAGTAAAACTTAGAGATGAGAACCTTGAATTATAAGTTGGTTGAATTTTATGAAATTTATATGCAATATTAATTCAATAATTAATTAAAAATATAGTCTAACACACCCTAAATCAACTTCTATTTATACAACTTTAGATTTTCATTTCTGCTACATCTTTGTATCTTATTTAGATTTTTCCATTCCCATGTTGCCATTGTTCCTCAATTTATGCCTTACAGCATTTCCTTTGCAACATCTTGTGCAAATGCTAGTTATTCCATTTAGAAATGAGAGATTTTATATTTAGTGATTTAGTTTTTCAAGATGATCCTCTCCAATATTTTATTCCTTTAATGTAACTTTGCGCCTTTAAGAATATGACATGACATGACAAAAAATAGAAAAATAAATTGATATATTTGAGAATTTGACAAACCTTATGCTCATTCATTCAATAGTGATTCTATTCATAACTAGCTAATCTCTCCAAATTTATATTTTTTCAATGTACTTACACCTTTAAAAATATTTGCTCATAAATATTTGATAGACTTTAAAAAAACCTCTCAATCATCCCATTTACATCCCACGAAACAAATACAAGTACGCATATTCTACCACTAGGCGTGTCCCAATTATACCCAACCCATTAAATGATGAAGTACCTATTAATGTAAAAGGGGTGAGCAATTTAATATTCACGCGAGAGTTATATGGAGCACAACACATTCAACCGTGTATATTCCATTTTATATGTTTCAATTATATGCAGTACGTCTCAAATGCACCGATTAACCATGTCTTACGAATATTGAGTAATGTAAAAAAGCGAACAAATAATATTGGTAGTAAGAGTAGTTTGATGGTAAATTTTGAAATATTTGGGAATTTTATGGATATGAGTAAAGTTAAATGGTTGATTATAAATTTTGAAATATTTAGGAATTTTATGGATATGAATAAAATTTACATGAATATATGGAATAAGCAACAGAATTTTTTAACAAAAGTTCAACTCTGATCCAAAAGTCAAGGTGTTAAAGCATGTAAGTAATTATTACTGAACATTTTTTACATTAAAAATTTTATATTAAAATTGTTAGATGTTCATTTAAAAAAAATATTATAATAATTTGACATTTTATGAAAAAAGAGAAATTTTAAAAATGATAACGGTTAAAATTCATTGAAATTGAATTTTATCCCTTTTACTTAATTTATTTGAAAAATTTGCTTAGGCATTCAATTAAAAAAACAGGAAAAAACATAGTTTTTATAAATTAAGAGATTAAAACATTTTAAACCTTAAAAGATATTTTCACCATGATTAAAATGCCATTCATAAATGACAAGAACCCATTTTAAAAAAGGCTATTTGGAAGTTCATACATGACAAGCAACACATCTTAACAAGGGTATTTGGAAGTTAAAAAAATTCCATAATAAATTTTGGCCGGACTGTTTCTAACTTTTTTATGGTGAATCTTTCTGGGAAAATCGTAAGCCTGATGAGAGTGCAAAGTCAAACATCAGAAAAATCAATGCATTTTCTTTTCGAAGGGTCCAAATTTGATAATAATTTTTTGCTTAAATTTTGATTTTTATTGGTTAAAATGTAAATGTGTCACTGATTAAAATATAAATGTGTTTTAAAGGTTTTATTAGTTAAAATGTAAATGTTTTGTTGATTAGAATATAAATATGTTTTTGATTTGAATTCAGCTCTCTATAAAATCTACTTGATGGAAAATTCACGTGTGATTAGACAAGTAAACAAGAAAATAAACCAAAAAACCCAATTTTTCAAAGTTGCGTTGAATCAAATCTCACCGACCTGCAGGGACAAGACAAATCACTGTAGCGAAACGTCATGATGGGTTGTAAGTTGCATGTATGGATTGTCTTACATGGGAAAGAAAGATTGGAATTATGAAATTATGGTTTCATATTTCATTGTCAGGAACCAGAAATTTCCGTGGTTTCGGCCCATTCATATAAATTTCTTTGATATGGACTTCTGTCTTTTCCTATCAATTGAAACATGCGGGTAGTTTAGTGTTGCCTATGGAAAGAGATTCGTATTACATTTACTAAAATCAATGATTTAAAATTTAATCTTTTAATAATCAAACTTATGATGATGAGTCATATATATATGGCAGTTCTTATTTCGTAGACTATAGCATAGTAAATGCCTGTAACATGGGGCCGATATAACACCATATAACATGTCCCGTGGTGATCAAAGAGAAAAAAAACGCGCGGCGTGTTATATGGTGTTATATCGGCCCCATGTCAAGAGGCATTTACTATGCTATAGTCTACGAAATAAGAACTGCCATATATATATCACATGCATATGGCTCTCACTCCATTATGTGTCTGATTAAAAAGAAAGCCTATTAACCTCACTCCACTATGTGTCTAATCAAAATAAGTGTATTAGATGAGCACAACTAAGAGAGCCATCATATGGGTTGAATTAATCACTTATTCAAATTCGATTAATTCATGTGTCATTACTCAATTTTTTTTATAATAATAATAGTTTGATAATATTATCGGGGTAGGTATGGATGTTTTTTTAAATAATACTTATATTATGGAGGGATGTTGTTACCTTTATTCTAGCAAGATGAATTAGGGGATAATGTTCATAAACCAAAAATCTATTTCCATTACACTCTTTTTTGGAAATGGATAAGGTTTTATTATTCAATTAGGGTCAACATTGCTATTATACAACTTGAAACAAATGTATGGTATGTCACCCAACACTATTTCACTAATGAAAGGAGAGTTCATGCATGCTTGATGATAATATCCATTTATATTTCCTTAGATTAGTAAAAAATAAGTAACTTCCAAGTGACATTGTCATTTTTTGTAGTTGCAAAGAGGAAAATCAAATTCTGAAAAATTGAGTGTTGAGTGCATATTGTATTACTCTTGTCTAGATGATTGCATTTTATATATTAACAAATATGAAAATAAATAGATATATCAAAATGTGGGCATTATGTGGCATTGTAGAGATGTTATCTATCTTGATGTCACACTACATAGCATATCCAAGTTGATTTTTTGGTTGAGGGAGTGAGCTCAAGCTAACTCACCAAGAAGCCTAATAATTTCCTCCTCCAATGGGTATACTTTCATGTAAATGAAAGGGGAATCATATTTTCCAAATGATTATATTGGATCTTACTAGATATACTATACTTGGAGTGGACCTTCTAACAATTTATTTATTTATAAATGAAGGGCCTATGAGAATATTAACTATTCATAAAAGTGTGGAGATTCAATAATATTTTATTGGTTTGGTGGGTTGATTGTTCTTCAATTCAAACATTTCCTTGATAAAAATAAACAACTTTTATTAATATAAAATTTTAACTACATATAATAAATCATACCTTATCATCATTATTTAATTAATTTTATCAATAATGGGGAACTTTTTATCATGATGGAAACCCTAATGTCTTGAGTTGCCTCCTTGGTTTTGGAAGAACTTTTTCTTCAGAACTATGATATTTATTAGAAACCTCCTTATCTTAGTGCTTTGGATGCAAATACAACAAATAGGGGATAATATTTTTTGTAGCAGGGTTTTCCCAACTCTCAAGCTAATGCCATTTCTGTTATGCAACTAGTTCACAAAATAGAAGAAAAGATAGATCAACGGCTTTAGAAATAACCTCTTTGAGGGGGAAACTTACTTTACATCACATAAATGAACAATTCTTGGATGATACAAATGGTAAATCCTCCTCGGTATGTAGAGGAGTCTAAGGGGTCACAATATAATCAGAGGCTACATAACTACAATAATGTAAGGGCACAACAATAAGAATAGTGGGCTTCTATGTGCACCAATAACAACATGGTGAATATATGGGCACAACAATAACAATAGGGGCTACGCTAAAAATAACAATAAGGGGAATACACTAGTATTATAAGGACCTAATATGCCCCTCTCCTTCAAAAAATTGTTTTCCTCAATGCTTGAGTAGTTTTGGATGCTTCTGTATAAAATTCTCATTCTTCCATGTGGAATTTTCAGTAGGTAAGTTCTTCCACTGAATGAGATACTCTAAAATCAATTGATTTTGTAGTTGTCGGGTTATTCTTTCTATGACTACTTCAGGCTCAAATATGACTTTTACTTCTACATTAGGTTTTGGAAACACTATTTTGAATTGGGATCTTGTCACTGATAACCTTATTTAAGCATGAAACATGGAATATCTAGTGTACTCTGGAAGATGAAGGAAGCTCCAAGTTGTATGCCATAGTACCAATCTTTTGCAACACCTTGTAAGTACCATAGTACTTGGGTGATAATTTATTATCCTTGTTAGCTTTCTTAAGGGATATTTATTTATATGGTTGTAGCCATAAAAATACCCAGTCGCCTACATCAGAACTTCTTTCACTATGATGTTGATCTACATGTTGTTTCATTTGATGATTGATGAGAGTGAGGTTATCCTTTAAGAGTTGGAAAACTTGTTGTTTATGCTCGATGTGATCTTCCACTGCTTGAACCTTAGAATTTTCTCTTAAATATGATGTGATGGATGGTGTATGATATCCATAAATGAGGTCATTTTTGCTGCACTATGGAAGGGAGTCTTATACCACAATCCAACTAGAGGTAACCACTTGACCCATTATGTTTGTTTATCAGATACAAAGCAATGAATCTATCCTTCCAAAAATTTGTTCACTATCTTATTTTGCCTATCAGATTGAGGATGATAAGATGTGCTATGTGATGGGATGAGATTTTTGGGGTTAACCAAAATCCCAATTCCCAAATAATTCAACCATAAGTCTCAACGGAAGCGTTCTAAACTTTTAAAACATAGATCTTCATTTAGTAAAAAATACAATCCTTCTGGCGCTCAAGGAATAATATATGGGTTTCTTCTGCTGAATACGCCTTATCAAAATGGTTTTCCACTCATGGCACCGCACCACGCTTCCACTGCGATCGGGCTGTGTAGGATTGTCTCCTTAGAGAGACACCGATCAATAGCGTCCCAACTTCACCATACACAAAATCTGTTTCATGTAAATTCTAAATACAGTCCAGCGTTCAAACCATAGCAATCTATGATAGCCAGTTCAATATATGGATAAACGCTGGCAATGAAGCTTCTACGTGAAGGAGGTTCGGTCAACAACCTGGACAGTGATCAATGATTACTATAATCGCGAGCTTTTCAAAACCAGAAATGCTTCACGTGCACTTTACTGAATAGCTATGCCGTAATCTTTTTGTTCTGTTCTGTAAAATCTCTGGACCTCCTACGGCGACTTCTACTTCAACTTCAGGTTAGATTTAGTAATAAAACTATCATTCGACTCAGGTCTCCCAGCTTCAATGCATCAACGTAGACCCACAAGTCGATAATTTATTAAAGACAATGGCACTATGACAGAATCAACACAATGCAAAATTCACAAATTCGCACACAACATATACTATAACATGCTTCTATTTCTTATGCAAAACAGGTACATACTAAGGCCTTTCAGCCTTAGAAATGAGCTCACGCTCAGCTACATCTTGCTCACTCACAATTTTCCTCACAAATAAGATATCTATTACACTCTTATTGCCTTACATTTATATAAGAAGTCTTAAGAAGGATCGATCCTATCTTCTCCTGATTTTTCTTCACAAAAACTCTCCAAAAAGCGTGCATGGCTGTTAACAATAGGAAGTCTATCGAGACTTATCCATTCTTTCTTTAATTTTTCTTTAACTTCTTTAAATCGGCTTTAACTCTGTTTTAAAGTAGATTTTCCTATTTTTCTCCTTCGATTCAGCTTCGCTGGTCCACGTCTTCATCGCTCCACTTGGATTTTTCTTTAATTAAGAAAAGGGTGAGATGCACCTGCATCAGACTCGCGAGGCACAAAAATTTATGACCTCCTGGTCATATGCTTCTCCTTGTCCTTAGCAATTTTATCCACTGCATTCCTTCACTAGAACTGCTTTTATGATTTTCTGTGAGCTGCAACCAACCTCTGCAGTAACAGTCTCCTCTGTTACATGATACCTCACCAAGCCCTTCTCACTCGGTCTTTTGACATCCTTCTCTAGGTTGTTGCAAATCTTCTCACCTTCTGCTGCCGCCATCTGCATAAACTCTCCAATTTTCTTTCTTCTCTCAGGAATCCTTTCCCTGCTCTCATACCAAAATGATGGGATGAGATTTTGGGGGTTAACCAAAATCCCAATTCCCAAATAATTCAACCATAAGTCTCGACGGAAGCGTTCTAAACTTTTAAAACATAGATCTTCATTTAGCAAAAAATACAATCCTTCTGGCGCTCAAGGAATAATATATGGTTTTCTTCCGCTGAATACGCCTTATCAAAATGATTTTCCAGTCATGGCACCGCACCACGCTTCCGCTGCGATCGGGTTGTGTAGGATTGTCTCCTTAGAGAGACACCGATCAATAGCGTCCCAACTTCACCATACACGAAATCCATTTCATGTAAATTCTAAATACAGTCCAGCGTTCAAACCATAGCAATCTATGATAACCAGTTCAATATATGGATAAACGCTGGCAATGAAGCTTCTACGTGAAGGACGTTCGGTCAACAACCTGGAAAATGATCAATGATTACTATAATCGCAAGCTTTTCAAAACTAGAAACGCTTCACATGCACTTTACTGAATAGCTATGCCACAATATTTTTGTTCTGTTTTGTAAAATCTCTAGACCTCCTACGACGACTTCTACTTCAACTTCAGGTTAGATTTAGTAATAAAACTATCATTCGACTCAAGTTTCCCAGCTTCAATGCGTCAACGTAGAACCACAAGTCAATAATTTATTAAAGACAATGGCACTATGACAGAATCAACACAATGCAAAATTCACAAATTCGCACACAACATATACTATAACATGCTTCTATTTCTTATGCAAAACAGGTACATACTAAGGCCTTTCAGCCTTAGAAACGAGCTCACGCTCGGCTAAATCTTTCTCACTCACAATTTTCCTCACAAATAAGATATCTATTACACTCTTATTGCCTTACATTTATATAAGAAGTCTTAAGAAGGACCGATCCTATCTTCTCCTGATTTTTCTTCACAAAAACTCTCCAAAAAGTGTGCATGGATGTTAACAATAGGAAGTCTATCGAGACTTATCCATTCTCTCTTTAATTTTTCTTTAACTGCTTTAAATCGGCTTTAACTCTGTTTTAAAGTAGATTTTCCTATTTTTCTCCTTCGATTCAGCTTCGTTGGTCCACGTCTTCATCGCTCCACTTGGATTTTTCTTTAATTAAGAAAAGGGTGAGATGCACCTGCATCACTATGATCTAATTGAGTACCAAGACAAGAAAATAATTCCATCCAAAACTTTCCAGTGAAAATGGGATCTCCCTCACTTACAATAATCTTTGGGTTTCCATGCAGCTTTTGAATTGTTTCCATAAATGCAGTAGCAAATGTACTGGCTTTAAAAATATGAGATAATGCACAAAAGCATGCATACTTGGTAAGTCTATCAACCACCACAGTGATGACACTCTTTCCTTTAGACTTGGGTAAACCTATGAAAAAATCCATTGAGACCTCCTTCCAACACTGAATTGGAATGGATAAAGGTTGTAATAGACCCGGGGTCTTAATTATTTCAACTTATTTGGTTGGTAAACCAAACATTCTGCCATGAACTTCTAAATATTAGATTTAAGGCAATCCAAATTTTTTTTTTCTTGACCCTATGGTAAGTGTTTAAAAATCCTAAGTGCTCTCCTAAGGATGAGGTGTGTAATTCCAAAAGAATATTTTTCTTGAGTTGGGAATTCTTAAGAAGATACAAGCAATATTTATACCCTAATGAATCATGTTTCCAACTAAATGTATAAGATGTAATTGATCTTGCTGCAAATTTTGAATGAGTGTTTGCACCTCTTCATCATTCTTCCATTCATCCCTTGTTTTGGTTATCCAATCATGTTAGATAATACAAATGACACAAAGCAATGCTTCCACATCCTCATCCTTTCTTGAGAGTGCATCTGCCACAACATTTTGCTTTCACTTTTTTCTAGATGATTTCAAATTCATAACCCAACATCTTTGTGACCCATTTTTGTTTCTCTTCTAAATATAATCTTTGTTCCAAAATTTGTTTAAGACTATCATGACCTTTTTTTCCTTGAAGTGTCTTCCCATTATATAAGGTCTCCGTTGCTTTAGTGAATGTAGTATTTCCAACATTTCCTTCTCATAAATAGGTTTGTGTAAATAATTTCCTTTGATTGGACAACTTTCAAAAGTAATGAGTCTTTCTTCTTGCATTAAAACAACACCAATTCCATTTCCCCGAGGCATCACATTCCACATTAAAATTTTTTGTGAATTCTAGAGTAGCTAAGACTGATTCTTGGCATATTGCCTCTTTAAGATGTTTAAAGGCCTTAGCTACTTCTGGAGTCCAAGAAAATGAATCTTTCTTTAGTAATGTTGTTAGATGTGCTACTATTCTCCCATAATTATTAAAAAACTTGTGATAATACCCTGTCAACCCGAGAAATCCTCGAAGATGCTTTATGTTGTGGGGATTTTATATTCCTTAATGGATTTGATCTTTTTAGGGTCTACCTTAACACCCTCATTGGATACAATATGACCCAAATATTCCATGTCTTCTTCTCCAAAGAAACATTTGGAGGTTTTTCCATATAATTTTTTCTCCTCCAATAGTTTGAGCACCATGTCAACATGTTAAACATGATCCTTGTAAGACCCACTGTTGATTAGTATATCATCAAAAAATACTAACATAATTTTTCTAAGGAATGGTTTGAAAATGGAATTCATCAAACCTTGAAATGTGGAAGGTGCATTAGTAAGGCCAAAATGGATGACCAAAAATTCATAATGACCCGGATGAGTTATGAATGTTGTTTTTAGAATGTCTTAATTCTTCATTCTAATTTGATGATATCCTGAATGAAGATCCAACTTGATGAAGAAAATTGCTCCATGTAATTCATCCAACAATTCATCAATGACAGGAATGGGAAATTTATCTTTAATAATGAGTTTATTGAGCTCCCTACAATCCTGACACATTTAGCATGATCCATACATTTTATGCACCAATACTACTTGAGTAGAGAAATATCTTTGACTAGGTTGAAATATACCAACCTCTATCATTTCTACAACTGTATGTTCAATTTCACACTTCTGGGTGTACAAATATATGTAAGGCCTGATGTTTGGAAGATCACTTCCTCGAATCAAATAAATAGCATGATCATGAGCACGAATAGGTGGGAGGCCTTTGGGAGTCTAAAATACCTTAGAATGATTGTCCAAGGCTTTTTGGAGATCTTGAGAAATAGATAATTTCGATGTTTGAACCTCTAGTGAACCTAATTGTGAAATTATGCCGCATTATTATTTATTCAAAAAAAAAATCAACTTCTTTTCCTTACCAAAAAAATTCAAGAAAAGTTCTTGAAAATTAAAATCTATCATCCCTAAAGATTGTAATCATTAGACTCGTAGTACACCATCAACACCACCCATTGTAATGGAAAGAATTTGAATATTCAATACACATTCCCCCATGGTTAGCTTGATATTATGACACTTTCCAAAGAGATTTATTGTTACTCCATTTTCAACCATCACTTGATACTTCAGTGCTAGATATAGGAAGAAATTCAATTCCTTGGCTATCTTACAATAAATAAAATTATGGGTACTGCCCAAATGAATCACCTTTTCTTCTTGATATATCCTTCTATCTTGAGAGTTTGAGGAGTGGTAATTCCTACCAGTGTATTAGAAGATATGGTCGGATTCATTTCTTCTTTCTCTAGGGTTGGATCATAGTGTATATCCACCTCTTTTGGTGTTTATTATTCCTTTTCTACCTCCTCTTCACAATATATGTAGAATCATTTATTCTCAGCACACTTATGACCTTTAGTGTAATTTCTATCATGACGATAATAAAGCCCTTTTGCTCTTTTTTCCTCCATTTGTTATGGTGTCAACCTTGTAGGTTGTGGAAGTCTAGGAGCAGCAACACTTCCATCTTTATAGTTGTGAGTGGTACACTTCGTTGTTGCCATAATTGTTCTTTCAACTTTTCTTGCCACCCTAAATGCCTTCTCCAATGGATTGGGTTCCCAAAGGTGAACCTCATGTTAGATTTCATGCTTCAAAGTCCCTATGAAGACATCAATTCTATGCTCATTTGGAATAACAATTACCCTGATATTCACTTTTTGGAAGTCCTCAATGTGCTCCTCCATTGAGCCCTTTTGTTTGAGATTTATCAATTGACTAAATAATGTGTTGTTCTTTGTATCCGCATAACGTGCTATGATTTCATGAATAAAAATTGACCAAGTAACAAGTGGTTTACAAGAACAAATCTATCGATACCATACAAATTGAGTGGGTTCTAAATATAAAGATGCAGTGCATACCTTTTGTGAGTGTTGCACATCATGTAGATCAAAATATTGTTCCAGCTATAGTATCCATGTTATCGGATCTTTTCCATCAAACCTCCTCATATATATATTTGGAATGTGGTGGTTTTTAAACTCCACAATGGAGTCTCTAAAATCATAATTCATATTCCTTTTGTCCTCATCGCAATTTTTATGGATTACCTTGTCACCACTGGGAAACCTTTCTTGCAACAACTTTGTCAACCCTTCCAACTTGACATTCATTGCATCCATATCTACTTTAAAAGAATCCATGTTGCCTTTTGTTTATTCTTCTAAACCATCCATCTTAGATTCCAATTTATTTTTTGTTACTCTTTGCGAGAGCAAAATTTATTGGACTTGGTCTTGTAATTTTGATATATCTTGTTGCATTTCTTCCTCTTCTTCATGGGTCATAGTAGAGATTTGTAGTTTCTTACTATGTGTATCCATTTTTTTTGTTTTGAGACATTTTAGAATCAATCAATTATATCTATGCTTCACTATATCTTTTGAATCACTTCAAATAGATTTTTGAAACAAAAGTTATGCAAAACATTTATAAACATTACACAGATTTTTCTTACTTTTTAGGAGCACAATATTGAAACTATTTTATCATAACAATTTTGGCCTCCTAGGGTCTTAAATTTTTTCTTGTGGTAGCACTTTGAGTCATAGTTCTAATTCCACAAGTCAGACCAAGATTGGATTCCTCACGAAAGAGTTATTCCCAATCTACCACGATGACTTGATTATAGACTGGTTCAGTATATCGAACTTGTACAGAGTGCTATGTGTCACAATTTCAATATTATGCTCTGAAAATGATACCCAAAATACTAAAGTCCGTAAAATTCCTTTTATAAAATTTAAATTCAATTCTCGAAGAGAAAGTTATGATTATTTTCCCTAGGTCACCTGTTTGAGATGGAATTTTGGAGTCTGCAAAAACCCTAACTTCATTGGATCATATCTCCAAAAATATAGTGAACCAAAATTTTAAATTAATATACAAATTTCATCAATATTTTGGCTCCACGTGGTTGCAATTTCAACATTTAAAGCTTTGTAGAAAAAAAATTATAGCAAAAATTCCAAGATGACCTATTTGAAGAAGAAAAACCCTAGAATCCAAAGCTCTCATATCAAATGTTATGCAACCATCTCAAAAAATAGAGGAATAGATAGATCAACGACTTGATAAATATCCTGATTGATGGGGAAACCTCCTTTATATCATATAAATGAACAATTCTTGGATGATACAAATGATAAGACCTCCTTCATATATATAGGAGTCTAAGGGGTAACAATATAATCATAGCCTACGACAATAATAATGTAAGGGCATAACAATAAAAATATTGTGCCTCTATGGAGAAAAACAATAAAAACATGGGGGATACATGGACACAACAATAACAATAGGAGGCTACACTAACAATAACAATAAGGGGAATACAGTAGTATTATAGGGACCTAACAATTTCTCTAGATGTATTGAATTCTTCCATATTTGTGAGGCCAATCTCTGAGGGTTCTTTCTATATTTAAGTGAATGTTTTTGATCTTGTCTCTATACTCATAGCCATAATCCATGATTGAACAAGAATCCCTTCCACCTTTATACAACTCCTTCATAGAGGAAGATAGGTTTAGGAATGGAAAACACTTAAAGATTATGGCATGGCCAAGGACAATACATTCTTCTTAGGTTCAAGATTAAACGGTGGAGCGAGAGGTTGGGATGGTACATCCTTTAAGGATGTCTTAAATCCAAAGCTTTCACATACAACACCTAAATATCTCTCAACTCTAGCCTTCAATGTGGATAAGAAGAAGAGAATCCAAATATCAAAGTGAAGAATCTTCAACCTACTAGTACTCGCATATATTATTTGCAACATGCCTTTATTTTTCCTTTTAATGGGTTATGGACTTTGCTAGTGCACTGCTAGATTGGATGCATCAAACCTAGTCACCGAATACTAATATTTGTTTTGTTCAAAGGGTTTCTTTATAGTACAATTCAAAAATATTCAATATCGTTAAATGTTTTTTGGGGGCCATTCTCATCTCTTCTTCAAGCAACGATTTCCTAGTTTGAACCCTCTTTCTATGTCATATCCAGTCACTCTAGTTGGGGTAAGACTCTTGAACATGACTATTCATTTGCCACATCTGGATGTCTTAGCTAATGTGGGTAATTCACTTGGCCATTTCACTAATGTAGATACAAATAGGCTTGAGAAGGGTATTGTTTCCTTTGCTCGCATATCTGGTTAAATAAATCTCACTAAAGGGTTGTTGGAAAAAATCGTCATCAATTAGAACAACATAGTTTATTCGCAGCCACTAGATTACAAAAACACAACTTTCTTGTTGTAGGATTTGTCAACATCTCAATCATCTCTAGACTTCTTGTTCTCCTTCTGAAGGGATCTCTCCCCCGTGAATCCCATGCATAAGTTCCATGGATGAAAAGATGCAAAAGATTAAATGGTTCTATGAATTCATCAGTAGACAAACAAACCCACATGCAACAACCAAATACTTCTATAGCCAAATCAAGTCCTTCAGCCTTAGGTAGCCCCATCTCATCCCTCAGGGCCCAACATTTGAAGGGAGACATAAGAGGCACATCATTGGCCTTCATTATGCAATGAGCAAGCATAAACATTGCTAGAAATTAGATCACTTGGATAGGACCAACATTTAAAGGGAGAGGTAAGAGGCACATCATTGGTCTTCACTATCACTACTACATGTAGGGGGGTTTTAAGACAATATTTAAGACAATATTTGAGTCAATTGTCTTAATTTAAGACAAAAGGAAACTTGTGTATTGTCTTAAATATTGTCTCTAAGTGGGTGTCTCAAAATATAATGTCTCAAAAATTTGTCTCTATAAAGACAATATAGAACACATATTATTATTGTCTCTATAAAGACAAGAATTATTGTCTATTAAGAGACAATTTGATTTGTCTCTCTAGAGACAATTTCGTTTGTCTCTCTAGAGACAACTTCATTTGTGTCTCTTTAGAGACAATTACATTTTTGTCTTTTTAGAGACAATCGCTGAGATTAAAAACATATTGTCTCTATAGACACTATATGTCTATAATTCAAACTATTGTCTTTCTAGAGACAATATAAAAAATTATTTAAAAATAAATAAATAAAATATTATTTTGAATGTTCTTTCAAAGTAGTTTCACATTCAAAGATCACAAATAGTACTCGTGTATGAGAGAAACCACCACATAAATTCCTGTCTGATAGAAACTAGTGCATATGGGTTATTAATATTACCTTTGTTTAGTAAGGGAGGATTCAATTCATTACTAAATTTACACCCAAGTTTTACTTTGTGTGCCAACAAAACCTGGCACCCCTGTAAATTTGTAGGTTTACTCTGCTAATTAAATAATAACAAGCTGTGTGTGTGGAGCGCTCAGTCAAGCATTCACATTTCCACACCAGTAATTACCAACATCACAATGCAGCATTCCATGCCTGATGTGGTTTTCTTCCAACAGACATGAAGACAAGAAGCACTTTAGAAAATATTTCTCGAGCATTAAACATGTCAAACCAACAACAGATAAAATGTGATTCTTAAGCAATAAAACGACATAGAACTATTTCCTTCAAAGCCCCAAACTTACCCAGCATTGGCATGAATATAAGTGATAAATATATAAAAGTGAGGACTGACAATTGATGTCGGAACACTCCTATAAAATATAAATCACGCCAACATTAATACAGAGCAGAAAATGCTTTCCTCCAAGACCATGTGAGCTTAACATGGCCACCCATATATAAATGCAATGCCTAGCTAGCATATTTAATTACTCTCAACTTTTCAATAGCGTGCCATCTTATAAAGCTTTAATATCTACTTCAAATGGGAGTCAGAAGTTTGGATTTAAGATGCTAACTTAGCTTTGATAAGCGTTTCATCTCCCAGTTTTACTATAGTTAAAGACGAATCTATAGACTATTGAATGGAAACAACTTTAGATTTAGACAATGTGAATCTTTATGAAGAAATCAATTGAGAGCCCAATTAATGAAATGACGATACCTTTATGTGTTCGATAGACAAAATACCCACAAAAATACCCAAGCAGGCTTGATAGCCACAATAATCAACTATGTGAACCAATTTCAGAGTTAAAATAAATCCTCAGACATAGCTAGAACTTTCAGAGAAATTTTTAACAAGCCATAATATATTACAAGCAACAATCATCGCAACTAGCATTTCCCCCAATAGTACACAACGAAAGGCACTTGAGCACTCTTGAAATATTTGAAGAGTACAAAAAGTTCTTGTGCAAAATGTGCAAGAGTATATAACGGAAAAAACTATCTTAGCATATAAAATTAGCTCTGTAATGGAGTTGAACTAAGACAGCTTAGCCAACTCCACCGATGAAAACATCTACACAGTACCCAAATCACATATAGAGAGATGGGATAATGCTATTCTAAGCCCCAAATAAAAATTAGAATTAAATGTCAGAACTCAAGAGCAAACTCCAATGATACAAAACTAATTGAATCCGCCAATCCCTAAATATGCAAAAGCATCTTAACAAAGCTATTCAAAAGCAACATCATCATCATTTGGAAGGGGTTGGACCATAGCGGCTACAAGTTCTACCTCGTACCTGACAACATAAAAGATTGTAAGCCAAAGTTTCAATATTTTAGAAATGGAACAAATTGTTTCAATAAAAGTTAACAAAAAATAATAAGAAAATAGCATTCTACTTACTGTTGCTGGGTTGCAAGGTCTATCTGAACCTCAGGAGGAGTAAGAGCAGGTGACTCCACAAAATGAAGGTTTGGATCCCTATAAAAATAACCCATTATAGAATCAATACAAATTTTTTAATATAACATTCATATTAGGGAGCATCAGAAACTAGATTAAAGGCTCACCCTGAGAGCTTCTGTGCCAAGTACAGGAATGACTTCTCAAAGTTGTAGTTACTTTTTGCAGATATCTCATAGTACTAAAGATTCTTCTTTCTATGAAAAGTAACTTGCTTAGCTTTCACTTGCCTATTCTTCACATCAACCTTGTTTCCACAAAGAACAATAGGAATGTTCTCACACACCCTGAAATTCACAAAGATATTTAGCTAATCGATTCAGGCAGTTGTGCCACCATACAATTAATGAACCTTCATTTCTACTTAGAGATCCTACCCCTCAGCAAAAGAGATACCTGCAAAGATATCTGTGCCACGTTGGGACATTCTTGTAAGTCAATCGTGTAGTAACATCAAACATGATAACTTCACATTGCCCATGAATACTGCAACAAACAAAATCCCAATTAGTAAATAAGAAGGAAACAAATAAATAGAAGTGGAAAAACATGGAACCCTTGCTAATTCAATCAGGAAAATGCCAATAGAAACAGGAAAAGCAAACCAATATTGATCAAAACAACTAATAACAGAGTCTGTCTATAAATTCAAAATTAAACTAAATTAAAATTCAAATAAATATAAGTGGAAAAATACAGAACCTTCGCCAATTCAACGAGGAAAATGGCAACAGAAGCAGGAAAAGAAAACCGGTATTGATCAAAACAACCAATAACACAGTCTGTCTATAAATTCAAAATTAAATTAAATTAAAATTCAAAATAAAGAGACATAAACGAGTAAAACAGAGTGTTGATAAAAAGGAACCAAAAAAGAGCTCATAGTTGCTCCATTGTCATTGATATTGAGGTTAAAAGGTGTTTCTACTGAGCCCACACTACATACATATCAACACGGGAAAATAGAATTGATAAGTCAAAAGTTCTCTTGGGATCGATCCAAGTTTAAATCCATGTAGGACATTTTTAAACAAAAAGTTGAAAAGGCACCCCAAAAGCTCAAATGTATAGTGCTCCAATCAACAGGTGTCTACTACACTTGCAGAGGATGACAAAAAACACTACTTTTGTAAAGTCCCAAGAGACTTGATTTCAAGTGAAAATCAAGATCAGTCTGGCAAAATACAGAATTGGGAAAATAATCAAACTAATTATTGACGTACCTTAACCACATTTTGTCATTAAACCTTACCTGACTGAGCTATAAAGTTGGGTCAGCATTTCATCCTTGGCTTTCTCAACTTGACAAAACACCAAAGCCTACAAATCATCAAATCATCAATTCAAGTATCATGGATTGAATAAACACTGAGATTCTGTATGGTTGTATTGTGTGCTCATCCACATGGATGTCTTACCTTGGGAACATTTGCAGCAAGACTATTCAGAACATCTTCCACATAACCATGGACTTCTTGAGCCATCATTCTGAGCTCCTCCTCTAGATCTACAAGCCTTCTTACCATGGTTTCCTAGATTATAAACAAGAAAATCAATCTGAGGTTGAATATTAAGTTGGGAAATAATTTTTCTATTCTCATTGTTGTATATGGTCATGGTATCCTAGGCTAAAATGTGTATTGATTCTTAAATTATTTAATAGCAAACATTTTGATTATGTACATGTGTAACTTACGATGAAATTTTATGTGCTTCATTGCCTATATGCAAGTGTTTCAACACAAGATGTAGTTGTTCACGATTATACTTTGCGTTACATAAACTCGTCTTGGCCTCTGGCCAGCTAAATATTTCCTACCCTCTACGTTATATCTATTTAAGTTTTAATAGTGGAAATAGTTTGTCTTGAAGATCGAAGAAAACTCAAAGGATGTTAGTCCTAGCTGAAAGCAAAGACTAGCAATCTATTTTCATTTTCTGCTAAATACTTCTCTACCAGAGAAACCAAATTTCTTGGTTACCTATAATTATTAGAAGTTGAACAATTGTCCAGCAGCACAATGCCTACTTATCTGCAATATAATTGTCCAATTGAAAATAACGCGACTAGCATGCATTTGAATGCAGTTTACTAATTTTTTAACCTTAAACAGACATGTGAGTACTCGATAGTAAATCAAGACAATTCCATCTAACATAATGGAATTCAGTTAATGAAGGCTTATCACCAGATCATGCCATCATTATGTCAGTGGTTATAATATATACAATGTACAGTTGAGGAGGAACTTCTATTTATGGATATATAACAGTGAACTCAACTCAGCTTGCATTTTATTTGTCTCAAACAACCTATGAAAGGTTTGTTGTAGTATAAAGGGTGCATCTTTATCCAATGCTTTAATTTTCTTTGAAGGTTGACATTGTAATGGGCCAAAGGTTAATGACTATATCTTCCAGCAATAATTGGTAAGCAAATGAATTTCACCAATGGTTCCAACATAGAACCAAATTTCAGGAATGGCAGACTAGTGCCTTTCTTGCTGGGAATATCCTAAGAATGGTCCCTTCATGTAGGGGATGTCCCAGCGACATCCAATGAGCTGTTTCCACAAAACTGGAGATGCATCAAATGATATTTATGCCATTCCTGTTCTCATCCCCATTCCATAGAAAACGGGTAAAAAACATAGGAGAACAGGGATGCCTCAAATATCATTTGAGAATCAAAGTCTATAGAAGGATGTCTCTAGAGGGGCTCAGTACTTTGTTACATTGTTACATTCCAAGCATATGTAATTATTCAGCTTCAGCTTCAGAAGGCTTATTGTAGCATAATTGCCAGGTAATTTGTCAGAATTACTTCCAAGTTTTACTACTTCAAATGGGAGTGAGAAGTTTGGATTTAAGATGCTACCTTAACTTTAATAAGCATTCCATATCACAGTTTTACTATAGTTAAAGAAGAATCTATAGACTGTTGAATGGAAACAACTTTAGCATTGAATCTGATCATTCCTGGAGCCAATTCTTTTGCAAGGGTATCCAGAAGCATACTCCTTTGCACGCATCGAACTTCATGATTTCCGCTGATAGACAGGAAAAGTACTTAGTATTACAAAGCATGCAAAAAAAAGGATGACTAGAATAGTTAATGGGATAGAAAGTACATCATGTCACAAATCACAACATATCTATTTCATGCCCTGCAAAAACTTGTAAACTCAACCACTAAGATAAAACAATGAAATTAAACATCATTTTGAACTGTTAAAAATAGATCGAACGAAGGCCAAGTACTATGTAATCCACACAGTCCACCAAGTGAAAAGGCTAGCTGGCCTTGAGCTGCATCTGTGGCTCCAGGAATATCAGTCACTATCCTGAGTGAGATCACCAATACAAAAACAAAAATTATTATTTATTCAATTTATTGACCATTATCTTAAAATCACTGTAAATAACCTAGTAGAATCCAACATAGTTCCACTTAATCTAACATAAGAATGTACAAATCTATCTAATCCGTAAGAATATCAGTTCCATTTAATATAACCTAAAGATAGTATAAATCTATCTAAACCTCGAAAATATCACACCTCAATGCTTAAAAGTCAGTATTTAAAAAAACTGACAAAAAAATCTCGGTTCAAGAGTTTATCACCTTAGGTAAAAACAACTAAAAAAGTAAAACAATTAAAAAAACTAAAAAAGTAAAACAAAACAAATTAACCTCACAAGCTAGAGGAGACTAATCTTAACTAATCCTAAAACCAAAAAAGTTTAGACCTGAAATGATTCATCTTAACTTCATGTTATCTTTAAGATGATGAGAACAAAAAAATTACTAGAACACAAAGTATTGACCTAGTAAACTAGAATACATTAATCTTCATCAAACCTATTAAAAAAGCATCTTAATCTCAAAGAATATATCAACTTAAGCAAAAGACATGAGAAAATAAATAAATAAACCATCTTAACCTAATACACTATGGTAGAATTTTCTTAACCATTAAAGTCCACAAAAATCCAGGATTTATTAAAGCTAGATGAAAATTAGAGTAGATCCAACTGAACTACAATCTATCCATCAACCAGCTACAAACCTCAAAGGGATACCAAATTATAAGAAAAACTATGAATAAACTCCCATTACCAATACCAACCAACATTATACCCATCTTTATCAATCTATTTTTAAGCTGGGTGCAAAGTTCACTGAGATACCAAATTTAAAGAACTACCATAAATAATAGATCCATTTTCACCAGATCTATTTTGGTTAACCAGAATAAAATAATAACTGTGTGCAAACCTCATATTCAAAAATTTGAATCTATTATTCTCTAGTACCAATTATATGGTATTTTGAAAAGACAAAAAATGTTATTTTAATGTTTTAAAAGTGATTATATGATCGCTAGGTTTTTGAAAATACTCAAAATATTTATTAAATAATACTTGATTGTCCAAAGACTATTATTTCGAACTGAATATTTATTAGATAGTGTTTCTCAGGCCAAAAGAAAAATATGTCTTAACCTTGAAGATGGATCTATTAAGTTATTAACTCTAGTTGCAAACCTGAATGTTTAACCTTGAATCTATTAGCTCTTGCTGAAAGGAAACTCTTTATTAGATAATATTAATTTTAACTTTGAATCAACAAACTCAATGAGCAAACAAAATGTTTCTTAGATAGTGTTACAGTCCAGAAGCAAACAAACTTCAATCTATTAGGGCTGGCCACAGATCTCAATGTTTTACCGTTGAACCTATGAACTCCATGTGCAAACCTGAATATATATTACATAGTGTTTGACATGAAAAGACATTAAGGTCTTAGCATCCTACTTTACTTTTAATCCTTTCTAGCACCATAGCTTCTAGTGCCTATGTTAGTGTTACAATGGTACAATTGTGCATTATACAGCTGGGATGACTAGGACAGTGTATTGGCCCATATAAAAATACTAAATAGTATGGTGTGGAAAATATGCAATGAGGTGGTGATAGTACAAATGCAAAAGGAGGAAGAGGAAGTTTTGGCAACTCTATGTGAGGATGGGAATGACTAAGCTTCTATGTATGTGCCATTTTATGGCAGCACTGAGTACATTGAATATGGTCAAAGGCAGTGAGTTCGCTGAATATGGACAATGACACAACACGATCTAAACCGGTGCCATTGTTTAGACACCATCAAGTTATAATTGAATGTGAGCACTACCAAATAAAATCAGACCTATCTAGTCTAATATGCACTAGAAATTTTAATAAGATTGCAGAGGCTGTGAAGCTCAAGCATGCATATTAGAATACTAAAACTGGAGATATGGACTCCGCAACCTCGATGTGCATATCAAACCTGGTAATAATAACCAAATATTATTACCATTAGAGTGTCTCTCTTTCAATTTTTTGCAGTGTATTGTTTTTTTAGTGTATTGTCTGTATAAATTGAAGAGAGCAGAACGGTTGGAATTTATTATATCAGTGAAGCCATTCCTGCATGCTTTTATAAATTGAAGAAAGGAGAAGGGAAGGAATTTATTATACCAGTGAGCCCATTCCCGCATGTTGGGTTTGCTTAGACTAGGAGCATCTGGATCTGTCATTACCTGATCAAATGTAAATGCATGCATTCATAGAAGACCCATAACAAATTTATATGTAAATATTCATTCTATGAAACTAGAGTTGCTGGAATTAAATTATTGATGAAATGGGTACCAAAGTATAGAGACTCTTGTCGAAGTGTCAACCCACTATTTGCACAATGGGGTGGTCAACAGTAGCAGAGGGCTTGATCTCGTAGCCATTGGTGACCTGCTTGGATCCATAGTAGATGGTCATGTCCATTGAAGGCATGAACATGTCAATAACATCGCCTATCACTCTTCCTACTACCAGGGGATCTGTTGAACAAGCAATTGCAGTAGAGATGAATCCCAATTTTGCTTCCTGATTACCTTCCTTCTCCTTTCTCACCTCCTTCAAATTCACAGTTGAAGTTGATTCAATTTAAGTGGCAAATGTAGTGGAGGTGTCTTATGGCATGTAAATAAATTGAATGAATTTGCAAGGGAATAAGAATCATACTCAATACAAGCAGGTTGAGTTATGTTGTTCCGGCAAGTGCAGGCGCAAGTAGGGCATGGTGTTATAGTATCATTATAGAACGATGATAAGGAGACACAACATGTTGAACTTTTCTGAGCCAGGAACTGAGAATATGTGCATGTTACCCCATGTCACTGCATAAGGACAAGGGAAATTCAAATATAAGACTTAGCCAACTCAGAGTGAAACACATAACATTCACAAATATATAAATTATGAGGGATTATAATAGTGTATTACTCAGAACTTGAGTGGTTCTGCAGCGATC
>APFE031374615.1:28200-72880 GCA_000404065.3 Pinus taeda | reverse complement strand
ACCTAGTAGAATCCAACATAGTTCCATTTAATCTAACATAAGAATGTACAAATCTATCTAATCCGTAAGAATATTAGTTCCATTTAATCAAACCTAAAGATAGTATAAATCTATCTAAACCTAAAAATTATCACACCTCAATGCTTAAAAGTCAGTATCTAAAAAAAATGACAAAAAAATCTCGGTTCAAGAGTTTATCACCTTAGGTAAAAACAACTAAAAAATTAAAACAATTAAAAAAAGTAAAAAAGTAAAACAAAACAAATTAACCTCACAAGTTAGAAGAGACTAATCTTAAATAAACCTAAAACCAAAAAGGTTTAGACCTAAAATGATTCATCTTAACTTCATGTTATCTTTAAGATGATGAGAACAAAAAAATTACTAAAACAAAAAATATTAACCTAGTAGACTATAATACATTAATATTCATCAAACCTATTAAAAAGGCATCTTAATCTCAAAGAATATATCAACTTAAGCAAAAGACAGGAGAGAATAAATAAATAAACCATCTTAACCTAATACAATATGATAGAATTTTCTTAACCATTAAAGTCCACAAAAATCCATGATGATTAAAGCCATCCATGATGTATTAAAGCCAGATGAAAATTAGAGTAGATCCAATTGAACTACGATCTATCCATCAACCAGCTGCAAACCTCAAAGAGATACCAAATTATAAGAAAAACTATGAATAAACTCCCATTACCAATACCAACCAGCATTATATCCATCTTTATCAATCTATTTTTAAGTTGGGTGCAAAGTTCACTGAGATACCAAATTTAAAGAACTACCATAAATAATAGATCCACTTTCACCAAATCTATTTTGGATAACCAGAATAAAATAATAACTGTGTGCAAACCTCATATTCAAAAATTTGAATCTATTATTCTCTAGTACCAATTATATGGTATTTTGACAAGACAAAAACTGTTATTTTAATGTTTTAAAAGTGAATATATGATCACTAGGTTTTTGAAAATACTCAAAATATTCATTAAATAATACTTGATTGTCCGAAGACTATTATTTCAAACTGAATATTTATTAGATAGTGTTTCCCAGGCCAAAAGAAAGAAGAATTCTTAACCTTGAAGATGGATCTATTAAGTTATTAACTCTAGTTGCAAACCTGAATGTTTTAACCTTGAATCTATTAGCTCTTGCTGAAAAGAAACTATTTATTAGATAATATTGATTTTAACTTTGAATCAACAGACTCAATGAGCAAACGATATGTTTCTTAGATAGTGTTACAGTCCAGAAGCAAACAACCTTGAATCTATTAGGGTTGGCCACAGATCTCAATATTTTACCCTTGAACCTATGAACTCCATGTGCAAACCTGAATATTTATTACATAGTGTTTGACATGCAAAGACATTAAGGTCTTAGCATCCTACTTTACTTTTAATCCTTTCTAGTAGCATAGCATTTGGTGCCTATGTTAGTATTACAATGGTACAATTGTGCCTTATATAACTGGGATGACTAGGATAGTGTATTGGCCCATATAAAAATACTAAATAGTATGGTGTGGCAAATATGCAATGAAGTGGTGATAGTACAAATGCAAAAGGAGGAAGAGGAAGTGTTGGAAACTCTATGTGAGGATGGGAATGACTCAGCTTCTATGTATGTGCCATTTTGTGGCAGCACTGAGTACATTGAATATGGACAAAGGCAGTGAGTTCATTGAATATGGACAATGGCACAACACAATCTAAACCAGTGCCATTGTTTAGACACCATCAAGTTATAATTGAATGTGAGCACTACCAAATAAAATCAGACCTATCTAGTTTAATATGCACTAGAAACTTTGATAATATTGCAGAGGCTGTGAAGCTCAAGCATGCATATTAGAATACTGAAACTGGAGATATGAACTCTGCAACCTCGATGTGCATATTAGACCTGGTAATAATAACCAAATATTATTACCATTAGAGTGTCTCTCTTTCAATTTTTTGCAGTGTATTGTTTTTTTAGTGTATTATCTGTATAAATTGAAGAGAGCAGAAGGGTAGGAATTTATTATACCAGTGAAGCCATTCCTCCATGTTTGTATAAATTGAAGAAAGGAGAAGGGAAGGAATTTATTATACCAGTGAACCCATTCCCACATGTTGGGTTCGCTTGGACTAGGAGAATCTGGGTTCGTCATTACCTAATCAAATGTAAATGCACACATTCATAGAAGACCCATAACAAATTTATATGTAAATATTCACTCTATGAAACTGGAGGTGCTGGAATTAAATTATTGATGAAATGGGTACCATAGTATAGAGACTCTGATCGAAGTGTCGACTCGCTATTTACACATTGGGGCGGTCAACAGTAGCAGAGGGCTTGATCTGGCAGCCATTGGTGACTTGCTTGGATCCATAGTAGACGGCCATGTCCATTGAAGGCACAAACATGTCAATAACATCGCCTATCACTCTTCCTACTACCAGGGGATCTGTTGAACGAGCCATTGCAGTAGAGATGAATCCCAATTTTGCTTCTTAATTGCCTTCCTTCTCCTTTCTCACCTCCTTCAAATTCACAGTCGAAGTCAATTCAAGTTAAGTGGCGAATGTAGCGGAGGTGTCTTATGGCATGTAAATAAATTGAATGTTCATGCTCAATACAAGCAGGTTGAGTTATGTTGTTCCGACAAGCACATGCGCAAGTATGGCACAGTGTTATAGTATCATTATAGAACGATGATAAGGAGACATGGCATGTTGAACTTTTCTGAGCCAGGAACTGAGAATATGTGCATGTTACATTCCATGTCACTACAAAAGGACAAGGGAAATTCAAATATAAGACTTATCTAGCTCAGAGTGAAACACATAACATTCACAAATATATAAATTATGAGGGATTATAATAGTGTATTACTCAGAACTTGAATGATTTTGCCGTGATCTGGACTAAAGAACAGGCTGGGTTTAACAATCTTAGCAGGGCCACAAGTATAACCTGGTCTTGGAGCCTTCAAAGTGAAATTCTTTGGCAATTTGATAGTTTTGTTAGTGGTTCTTGAATTGCCCACACTAACTTGGAAAGATGCGATGGAATTTGGAGGATCCTAAGCCCGAGATGCCAATACTCCACCTTTGCAACAATTAGTAAATTGTTGATTGTAAGGCACACCTAGTAAGAGATCAACAATAGCGGGGTCCTTCTTGCAATAGTGTGGAACACCCACTTTCTATTTGGAGCAATCTCCTTGCTCTGTTGTCTAGCGACCAACCATAGCCCAGATGACCTCCTTTTTTGCCTAGTGCCAACCCAAAGTCCATCCTAGGGGGCTTGGTATATGGTGGTACTGCTGAAAATTATGCATGGTCATGGCCACCTACAGAGGGAAGCTCCTTAGACTCAGCAAAGAGTAAAATAAGTTCTAACATGAAGATTTTCAGGGAATTTTTAGTAAATTGTACCAGTGTTTCTAGTGAATACTTACTTAATTTCAGGGACATAAAGCCAATTAAAAATGAGTGATGTATTTACTCAAAATATCGAACATACCAATCAATACAACACAATTTATCAGAAATTTTCATCAATATCAAAATAAACTCTACCTAACTTGAAGGTTTTCCAAATTTGTCATCATGTCAAGCTTTTAGAATTTAACTTGTACGCTACTAGGAATGAAATTCAGAAAAGCTCAACATCTATTTCAGGAAAATGAGGAAAGGGAATTATAATTCAAGACGTATTTGATGAAAGGGCATTTCTTGCAACATATCCATCTGCAGTCCAAGACACAATATCCCATTTGATCATTATGTTACTATTTGGATCCAGTGGATCATAAGCACCTGTAAAGCACGCAATGTAGATAAATTTTAAGTTAATATTGTATTCGTATCCTTGATAAGGATGGAAAAGTTTAAGAATGGAAAATGATCTTAAAACTTAAAATTTTGCCAAATTTTATGGTAAAAATAAGTTTATATTATAAATCTTGGTGTGTATTAGAAAACAAACTGCAAAATTTAAACATGTAAAATGGAAATTAGAAAAATTTAACCCCTGAATTGAAGCATCACCTGCAAGTGAAAATACAATAGCCAAGATAGTTAATGCCAAGAAAAACCCAGCTGCATTCCTGATCAACATATGGCAATTCTGCATGCAACTTCTTCCCTTTGAAGACTTTAACTCTCTTCTCTCCGTGATGCCTTTGATATTATCAATTAATGAATCAGGCAGAAACCCCAGAGGAAGAGTTCAACAACCCTTCTGAGCAGTTGCAGCTCCACAAATGCAATGGGAATGGGAATGGAGAAAACATTAGTTTATGATGAAGAACCAATAACTAAAGTGTATAAACCTACAGGCCTGTAATGGTTGGTTGCTTCATTCTTCAAATGGAGTAGTGAAAGTGGAGAAGAACAGTGCTTGCCAAAAGCCAGGGAAGAAGAAGAAGAACAACAACTAGCAGACCAAAGAAACTATTAACTCTGAGTCCAAGAGTGACATAAAAGAATGGGAAAAAGCAGTAAAAATATCCAAAGAAACTATTAACTCTGAGGCCAAGAGTGACATAAAAGAATTGGAAAAAGTAGTAAAAATATCTTCAAGAGTGACATAAAAGAATGGGAAAAAGTAGTAAAAACTCAACCGATATTTGGAAAAAGCAGTCACACTTCAAATCAATGGTTGAAAGTGTCTCACTTGATCGAACGGAGCAGGGTAAAAGTGTTGATGATTGTTGATGCATAGGAAGGCCTATTGGCCTAATAACCAGACAAAGCATAAGAAATTGATAAATGAAAACATAGTAGGCTAACTGGAAACATTGTAAGACATTGATCTATAAAAGCAGAGCCAAATAAAAAGTAGGTACATGAGTTAGAGGTTTAATTTTTCATTTCAATCCAAAATAATAAAAACCATTTGCAAAACTGCTATGATAGAAAATAATTTTTGAACTGAATTAGACAAAAAAAACACATCTAAGGATGGCACATGCATTTTTCAGCAGATTTGCAGCAACCTCAGCTCAACCATATATTAACAGCCAAGTTGAACACTAAATTAGTGTCTGATCCCCCCTTATTTGTGAGATAAGGGATCTCATCCACATAGAAATTTGACTTCTAAAGTCTACCATACATGTTAGGGAACCTATCTACCTTTTGTACATTGACAAATCAACCAAATCTGAATCTGAATCTACTGAAAACTTCAAAATATGTATCATAAAAGTAGCCTAGAGTTTATTGTCCATTATCCAAAACTTCTTCAGAATCTCAATTGCTTACTTACCCGTGTTCGAGGACCAGCTCACCTGAACTCAGCCAAACCTCCAAGACCAAGAAATAATACATGTCAACTTCACTTGCCAGTTTCTTATTGCACCATTGGATAGAGTTTTTTAAACTAACTGTTAGGACCTGGTAATCTACATACAACACAAATATAATCATATCAAATTTATCATAATCAGGCAAATAATAAAATTTAGGACCTGCAACGGTCTTAGTGATGCTCATAATCTGTAAGTACTCATAAATCCATGAGTACCAAGCATAGGAGGCTACTTTAGCCCAGAAAGGGACTTCTTCAACTTGCACACATGGGTATCCCATCCTAACAAAGATATTATATTTGAACCCAAGCTGAATCACTCTTCCTGCCACCTGCATCTCTGGCCTTGTCAAAATCCACTAAAGCATGCAACAGCTCAAAGCACTATGCTAATGTGCCCTTTAAGTACCTGACATACCTTAGGCCATGGAGCATATTTGTAGCAACCTCAGCTCAACAATATATTAGCAGCCAAGCTGGACACTAAATTGGTGTCTGAGCCCCCCTTGTTTGTGAAGCAAGGGATCTCATGCACACAACAATTTGAATGCTAAATTCTACCAGATATGTTAGGGAACCTATATACTTTTTATACGTTCATGAATCAACCAAATTTGAATCTTAATCTACTGATAACTTAAAAATATGTATCATAAAATCAGCTTATGGTTTATTGTCCATTATCTGAAACTTCTTCAGAATCTCAATTGCTTACTTACCCCTATTCAAGGACCACCTCACCTCAACTCAGCCAAACCTCCAAGACCAAGAAATAACACATGAGGTGTATGTCCTTCATGTCAAATTCACTAGCCAGTTTCTTCTTGCACCATGGGATAGAGTTTTTTTAACTAACTTTTAGGACCAGGTCATCTACATACAACACAAATATAAGCATATCAAATTGATCATAATCAAACAAATAATACAAGTTAGGACCTGCAACAGTCTTAGTGATGCCCATAATATGTAAGTACTCATAAAAAAAACAAAGTATCTCCAAAATTTGTTTTGTTGCACATATAATTAGTTTACATTTGGACCCTCACAACCTAGTCTGCTCCTTAGAAGCTAGAGTGATGCACATTCAAGTTATTAAAATTTAACACATATCAATCCTTTTTGTCCTCTTTTTGGGAGGTTCTACATTAATTGTGGGTGTGGAATGCTCATCACATTGAACACCCTCCTCATTATTTCTGTCTCCCATTCGCTGAAATTCAACAATGGTTTCCTGCCAAGGTTCAGGAATGACTATTGGATGATTTTGTGCAACAATAAAATCATCATGTGCTTGTATCTCCTCCCCGTGCTCACTCCCAAATGTTTCACCTGATTCCTATACACAGCACACCTTAACTTGTTATAATAACATTAAAACCTCTAATTGATTTATTGCATTATTCATATAATATTATAAACAACTAACCTTGAATCCATAACCAGTAATTAATTTTTCCCCTTGATTTATCATGTGTTGGCGAAGACCTTGGGAACCATGTAATAAAGCATATTTTAGGTCTTCCTCTGAAGCTTCCTTTTGAAACTGGTGAACCTACATTAACAAAGATAATCATATCTATAAGGTAAAATAACTAATAAGATACAATTAACTCAACGTGACTATGGTTACTTTGCCTAAAATAGAAAATATAATAGATGGAAATATCACTTACCATACCACCACGAATACTATTATATCCACCAGAGCCTAATTTGTGAGATCCAATTTTTGACACCCTAGCTTGGGTTGCTTTTCTTGTATCTCGTAGGCGTCTCTTAGCTCCTCCTTGTGCAGAATGGCGTATAGTTTAGATTTCTGAGGACTTTCCTCTTAAACTTGGCATCTTTCATAAGTTCATCCATCGTCACTTGGTCTGTGATCCAAGCTGGACGTGGATACATCAAGATTTTTGTCAACTTTGTCCTTAAATTGGACCTCTTTGAGTGCATGTATTTACTTGCAATCTATAAAATAAGTTCCTTAGCAAATTGAGGATTACCAAATGCTATTACTACATCTTTAAATAGTTCCTCTTTTTTTGGCATTGGCTTGTTTCCTCCAATCCATTTGGATGGTATTTCCAAATAATTGTTCTCCAATCTATGGATGTAATACTAATTTCATTGAGGAGTTCTTTGGATTATATTACAAAGGGTAATGCACTGTCTTAAATTGTTGTCACATAATGCAAAGTAATCTCTATAGAATATCTCCTTGATGCCTATAAACATTACTTCACTATCTCATTGTAGCCACAATCAACTCCAAACCAGACCTTCCTTGCCCCAAAACCCCAGACCATACCTCAAGATGATTTGCTGCCACATAAAAACATTAGGGGTGATTCGTTGCCACAAACAATCCCTTATAGGTGGTTCGCTGCCACAATTGATACCTCAGGGATGATCTGTTGTCATCAACAATCCCTCAGAGGTATCTTTCTATCTCACAATTGCTTCATAGACATATTGCTGCCACAATGAAGCCTCAGATTTAATGTGCTGCTATAGATAATGCCTTAGAGATAGGCCAATGCCTTAGATAATGTCTCAGGGATTATTCGCTGCCCAGATAATGCATCAAGATAGTTTGTTGCCACAGTTAGTGTCTGTTCGATCATTTATATAACAACATTTAGAAGTTGGACTAAAGTGAGAGGTTTTAGAAAATTAAATGAAAGTCTGGTTGGTTGACTCTCTGCAATTATGGATTGAAACCAACGAGGTTCCATATATGGTGCTCAAAAAATAAACAGTGTTCCTAACAAACAAGCATCATTTTGTATATAAAATATTTAAATAAATTATCACCAGTTTATATTAAACTGTGAAATCAACATTTGAAAAGAAATGCATATGAAGCATATTAAGCATGCATGGAAACTACTAATTAGAGTCCAAAGAATTATTATGGTAGATGAAGTGATATGGTGTGCTACCTTAGAAAAGCACCAATATGCAATAAGGAACCTCGAAATATGTTTGGAAAATGAAAAGACATAAAATAATGTAGAGTGCTAGTGGCACAGAGGGTATAAAAACCCATAATTATGTTTAACCCTCCAATATAGTTAACCACACATGGAATAAGTGAATTGAAATGAATGAAAATGCAGTGAATGCCCATGAGCTCTTGTTTCATCAATTCATGAGAAAATGTTGGTGTGGGATTAAACCAAATAATGCCAATTTCATGCCTCATACTTCTCAAAGACCCAAGCTACAAATATCATGGCTTGGTATTATACCTATGCGCAGATTTGTGGAGATTTGAGATGTTCAGAGGAGAATCAATCATATTTCCATAACACCCCTCTAGAACCTATTTCATGCTAATGAATTAGAGTCTAGTGCCAAACACATGATCACATATCCAAGAAAAAGATCATCCGAGTGCATCTCCTAGAATGGCAGATATCAAGTGACTCAAGTCATATCAAGTGCATCTCCTTGCTTGAATTATTTGTTTGGATTGGACATTAGTGATCCATTAGATATGCCCAAGATTATGGAGTGTAATGATGCATTATTTTGTTAAGGTATAGCTGATTCTCTTACAGAAAATATCTCAGAGATTGTTACAGAAGCTGCATGCAAGTAGGAACTTTACCAATTGCATAATTCTTTGAAGACCCCTGAGGTTATAGAGGGATATAATATAGCTATGGAAAAGAATGAAGTTGAATATGGAGCATGCCAGGAAAGAATTTTTTTTGTTGATGGCATAACTGATGCAAGTTCAATTAGAGAACAATTGTTTGATATGGAAAACAACGAAAAACATGAGTGATTCATTGACCCTGCCAAAATTGAGGGAAACAATGGCTAGGAAGATGGAGAGACCCAAAATTTCAAAGTTGGAGAAAATATACAGATTGTGGTGAGAAAGGAGGAACCTTCCCAATTTGATACTCCGTTGAGGATCCCTCAGGTTACAGAGGGTTATAATATATCTCCTTTTTTAAGCACTTGATTTGGCCTAGACTCCAGTATTCCATCCGAAAGTTTAGGAACTTAGAAAAAGTTACAATATGTCCCCTTCTTTAAGTATGAATGAATCTCTTCTAGAAGACAAGGATGTGTGCAATCAGCAACTTTCCTTGGATAATCCAGTGAAGAGGCTTGAACATGCTGAGGGACCAGAATATGATACCCTAGTGAAAAATCTTGAGCTTATAGAAATTGATGTGACATCAGAGACTGAATATTTTTCACTACATGTCCCACTTGGAGACCATGTGTGTGTCATGGAGAAGGATGCTACGGTTTTGGATGGGATAGATCATTTTGAAAGTATTCTCTTCACATAAAATCCTATAGAATCTGGAGAAGTAGTTGAGGGTTATACTATTTTGGACGATATGAATGTTCCTAGTAAAGGGGATTCAAGAAGAACCAAACTTGTAGACATAATACTGACTTTGAGCAATAGATTACAAAATTTGCAATTTGACGTACAAGGACTATTCCCTATATTGTTGATAAAGAAAATTTCCATATTATATGTGATTTTATCTTGCTGGTAAAAGCAAGTTGTGTGTCATATGGACCTATTTCATGCTAAAGAATTAGAGTCTAGTGCCAAACACAAGATCACATATCCAAGCAAAAGATCATCCCAGTGCATCTCCTAGAATGGTAGATATCAAGTGACACAATGTGGCCATTTATTGCACAGAAGTTGAATTATATAGCAAGGAGCCAATGGGGAGTGCATTTTCATAAAAGGATGACCTCATTTCTCAAAACACACCCAAAGGAACTAGGATTGTTACAATGTTGTATGTTGGGTTAGGGTGCAACACTATCATGTTATAAGACACAGTTGCATATAAGAGGTTATACTCCTTTATTAATTTAAATTGTGATGCTAATTTACAACTAATTATTGAATTTTTTGCATTACAACACTAAAAAGAAAATATAATTGAGTGAAAAAAGTGGAACCAACATCACAAGAAAAGCCCAATATGGTATGATGTCCTCTTGAAGAAACCAATCATGTGAAATGTGAGGAACATCAAGAGAGGATGAATGTAGAAAAACCCCTAAATCTTGCAGAAATGGTGAGGATCCTAAAGTAGAAACACTCTTAAATCTTGCAGAAATAGTGAGGATCCTAAAATAAATACTCTAAAGCTACGTGATAGATAATGAAAGGACAATCCAAGAGAGAGAAAGACCGTTAGAATTGAATGCATTGTTGCTAGAAAATCTATTTGAAATTCAGAAGCAATTGCTACAAAGACCTAATGATACCAATGATTAATTTCAAAGATAAAGATTTGTTGAGAGGTTAAAAGACACATATTATCTACAAATAAAATGAGGAAAATCACCTCCATAAAAATACACCATGCTAAAAGGATAGACACATCTAGTAACAAATCATTATTTGATTCGTCTAAGGTTGGGCTAGTCAATTCATATGAGATTCTTGGAAATGGTTCCAAGAGTGAATTACATAAGAAAAATAAAAATAAGCATTCTTGAACAAAACTTCCTTGAAGGAGAATAGATTCAAATCACAATAATCAAAGACTTTAGGAAATGGTACCAAGATGAGTTTCTTAGCCAAGATAAAAAACTATAATAGAAAGATATAAGTGTGAAAAAATACTAGATAGCTACTTGCATAACAAGAAACAAGAGAGAATAAAACCACTAAGAAATTAACTAATGAACGAGAGAGACAATTCAAATTTCTAATAAAATCTAATAATATGTTATTGATGAACATGAATGCAATATATAGACTCTGCTAGAGACCAATTAATTCAAATTAGGTTGGGGTTCCATGTTCATGCACTAGTATAATTCAAAAGTACTTTCACTAGTTGGAAAACACGTTATATTATACTCACAAACCCAAATATACCCTGAAAATAATCCCAATGCCTACATCTATACCATGAAAATAATCCCAATTCCTACAGCTATACCAATGAATATAGCTATGCAAGCAAAATAATACCAATGCCAACATCTTTGCAAGGGAAATACATCAAATTGAAAGGAAAATACCTGCAAAAAATAAACCCTTTACTATCTTCCTTGAAACTTCTAGCTCAGCTTCGAGTTCCTTTGCAAAATGACAGTGAAACCCCCAACATATAAAAACTAAAACAAGTTAGCGCCAAAAATATTTTCAGCCTCTACACCAAAAACGTTTCGGTGATTTCAAATGTCTTATTTCCATTTTAAGATGGCCTAGCCCGTTGTTTCCTGTTGTTTCCTACCCATGTCTCCCACTTTTCATAAGGATGAGGGTCTTAATATCTATCTCCCACCACCCACAAATAAATCAGTATGTACTTTGCTGCCGTTGGGCCTCATGCCCTTAATGCCCATCACAGAAACCCTAGTCTCATAACTCTTAAACATTGGTGTTTGTCTCTCCATTTTCTCGACAAACCCTCCGTTGCAATGGGGCAAACGAGGAGGAAGGTTTGGTTGTAGAAGAAAAGGTGTTGGCTCATTGCAGTGTGGAGGAAGGTTTGGTTGATGAATATGCAACACCATACACCATTTTCCAGTGGATTCATAGTGGAAAGTCATGGAAGGAATCAAGCAGGGAATGGAGTAGTTCCGCCAGGCCCACAACTGGATTTTGTTCCATCAATTCCTCTTAAAAGCCCAATTTCTCGTGCCATCTGGAGAATCCCTCTGGAACAAATCGAGGCGATTCTCTAGCCATCTCTTAGCACAACGGAAACAAAGTGACATTGGTGTGGCACTGTCACCATCTTCGTGAATCTGTAAACATTTCTCAATCTTTTTCATTCCTCTATTCCTTGCAGAAACCCTCTCTGTTCCTTGAAACCCTCTATCTTTTTTGTTCCTCTGTTCCTTACAAAAACCCTCTCTGTTCCTTGAAACCCTCTATGTTCCTGCAATTGTCAGGCCATAACTAGTATGCGAGGCACCAAAAAAGATATAACCAATTAAGAATCGTACCACGCACCAGGAAAAATAGAAAGGGAGTGGCCATACGCCAAACTAAATATGGTCACGCGCAGCTACAAGGATAAAAACTGAGATCCACTTGTATAGATAGGAAACATTAATGGTAGACTAAGACCAAAATGATGTTATGAATCATGAAGACATCTTACCTGAAAAACAAAAGACACGCATAGGGTAGCTGGATATATGGAATCTGACGTGCAGAGACATGGGTCGTAGCCATAAATCAAATGCAGAGAGATATTCCGCATTCAAAGCCACGCGGCGAGAGATGGTTCAAAGCATAAGGCCTCGCACAGAGCAGCAGAGTTCTCATGTTGTGCTTCAACTTCCATTTTCACTCAAACAAATTTATCCATTGCTGCGAGCCATTGAAATCCTACAAGTTGGTTGTGTACACATGTTCTCTAAGATAGCATTAACCGAGTTAATAATTTACCTAGCATTGGAAAACTAAGTCAATACTACCTAATTTAACTAGCATTTATTTTCAAATAATCAAGTATCAAAACCAACGAGTTATGATGATATCGATGTGAATCATAAAAGTAAGTCAATACTACCCAATTTAGCTAGCACTATAAATATTATTCAAATACACAATGATAAGCATTAAAATTTTGTTGAATACATCTAGTTACTTGTCATGTCTTCACTGCTAAGTTTTGGTACAATTATAGAGTATCATATTGTGATGTAAATGTAGTCTAAATTAAAATTTTTAAATTACACCATTTTTTACTATATCTACTAAACATAATACAAATGACCACAAGGTACCACTACTCATACTGACATGACAAATAATTGAGCTACCACTATAAAAAATAGATTTTCACTACCATGGACATAAGTAAATTAGGGATTACTTGTTCACATGTATAAAAAAATATATAGATATAGTTTCCCATTGTTACTTCTATCACACTACTTATGACAACACTTACTTTAAGACAATCTCCCCTTAAAAATAAGGACATGATTATTGAAGCAACCTAATTTAATAATATAAAAGAGAAACACATTTATTATATTGGAACAAAGATACTAACCTTGGATCTATCAAGGGAGGAATGGGGTCATATTACTATAAGTGAAAAGCTCTTTTACAATGTGAACTTTTGAGTAAATTTTTGCATCATATTTATCATCTCAGCACTTATAGATCTATGTGAGTTCTCTTAAACAATTTTATCTTAATTGTTTTAAAACTAACATCGGACATTAAGTCAAGCTGACTATTCACTTTCCAAGGCAGAGAATATGTCAACTTTGCAGTTACCTGCATTATAACTTAATACTATTCTTATTTTTTATATTAATATGAATGCTTCTAATATTTGATATATTGTTAAGTAGATTACCCATTGAATAATTATTGAAGTGTCTAATATTGGATGAGAGAGTTGTAAGGCTTAAATTTTGGCTACCACGAGTTAAATTTGGTGTTTGTATCATGTCATGCAAAATTAGATTTCACAACTCTCCAGGAATCAATCAAAATAATTTACACATACCAATCAAAGGCATTCAATAGATGGTTAAAGTAGTGGTTGGGATGAGTTCATTGTCAAAAAAATCCAAGGGTTTCCAAACTAGAGAAACAAGGACATGTGTTTGATTTATGGGCTAATGTTTGAAAATTTTCTATGAGAAGAGGAGTTGGTGGGAGTCCTTATGGCAAGGGCTTGCACCTCTTCCTTTATTTCTTAAAGTAGACTTGAAATAAGTGATTATAGATATATGATACATATAATATTCAAAGCTCCCACAACACAATAATATTGAACATTTGCATGAGACATAACTTAATTTATTTTCAATATATTTTTGCTTTAAAAAAGGCAATATATGCTACCATGATGCAATACAATGATTCACCAACATTGGGCACCAAAAAAATGAAATGGACCATGGATGTTATGTACGATCACAATAATCCATGATAAACTATGATTATTAGCCACTCTGCAATCAAAGGCACAATGCAAGGAAAACATGTATCCATATTGGAGGATAGTGGGGAAACCCAAAATTTTATTGATGCACAGTTGGTGGAGTGTAGAGGCATTCATAGATTGATATATATGTTGAACAACGTGGGCGAGAGAGGATGCCCATGCTTCACCTCAGTTGCCTTCTTGATTGTTGGTTATATATGTTGAGGATATGGTTGATGGGACAAATGTTGAGGATACGGTTGATGGGTCAATATTGAAGTCAAAATCCTCCAACTCTTTAGCCAAAAAGATGTCTCCTCAAGTATCTCCAATAATATCATATGAAGAGTCATAATATCTAACTTGGAATTATGGCCCACCATGATCATCTAATAATTAATTGAAATAGCAGTAGACCCCAATTTAGGGATTGGGTGGATCATATGGTGGGACTATGCTAGTGGGAACCCTAAATAAATGATTTGAAACCCCCTTGATTTCTACCTTGATGGCATTCATCTCCCAAATTTCTTGTTGGATACACAAGTCCTGAAAACATGACGAGGAAGATGAGAGGAAGTTGACAAGGACATTAGGTTGTCGTAGAACATCATAAAGTGCGTCCACATGGATGAACATGGAATGGGAATTAAGGTCATAAAGTCATAAAGGTCACAAAGGTGCATCAAAATATTTTTGGAGTTTCCCAAAGGTAAATATACAATTCTTGTCTCGTGTAAAATAAAATATAAATTTATTGTGGTGATAGTATCCACAAGATTCTTAGAACTAGTGGTATAGTGTTTGGCAATGAATGAATAAGCAAGAAAATGGGGAAGTATCTAACACCTGTACACTCAAGTCTAGTCTACAATTGATGTTACATTGCCTTGGAATCTCCACCATATTTGGGTAACTCGAATTCTCCATGCACTAGATATTTTGGGTTGATTAATCAATTAACTAGATGATCACTAAGTTTGACTAAAGTCTCACTGCACAATTGGCCTTCCACTAGTATGGGCTCTGAAATGTTCCATGATAAGTGCTTTTTCTTGGGGCTTGGTTTTCAAGGCAAAGTCTGACGTTCACTCTAGACTAACTATGATCATCAATAACCACTTAGTGAATGCTAGTAATCAACCAGTAAACCAACCACACAAGAATTTGAAACCAAATAGGTCAAAATGAAAATTAAGTATGTTAACACAAGAGTTCAATAAGAACTTGAATTTAGTTACTCGTGCCTACTAGGGAGATATTTCCATTAAAGGAAATCATAACACAAGAAGCAACACAACAAAGTATAAGTGATCTGAATGATGATGTTACCAAATATGTAAGTGAAGGATATAGAAATTTATAGTGATCATGGGAATGATAGATCTCGAACAGAGCATGATGATGTTGTTGGGGAGGGATATATCATTGTGGAGGGATGTATTTAGTTTCTAAAAGGGTCTCAACTCAATCTACCTAGTTGGATGGATTGTTTATCTCAGATACATTGAGATTGGTTAAATTCAGCTTATCAGGTTCATGAGGGTAGGAGAGGGAGGCGAAATAGAGATGGGAAGATTAACAGTCATCCAGAAGTAAAATATATGTGTGCATTTAAAGGTAAAGGGAATGCTAGGGGGGTAATTTGAATCAAACAAAGGGTGAGTTATGCTTCCCTGAATGGACATCATGAGACTGTGTTTAAGATTGACCATTCTGAAGTTGCGAGAAGACTAGAGTGTAAGCACAAGAGAGAAGCTAAATATATTGTGGGTTGTGAAGAGGGCCAAGAAGGCCCTTTCTGGTTCTTCCTCTTTTATATTGGAGACACAAGATTTAAGAGTGTTTATAAGGTAGCAGTAAAGATGAGATGGATTGTCAATCATATGCTGGCAGGGGTGTTGTTGGACTGTCACAGTGGAAGAAATGATCTAATGGATAAAATGAATGTCTACTGAAAAAGAAAATTTCAATGTTGAGGTGCAACTTGGGAGGGGTAGCTAATGGTTCCCTATGCTAGTTCAAGTGCTTGCAATGGATTAAAGATCAAATTTTGCTGCAAAGTCTCACGAGGAATATGATTATGCAATAACTGCACCTGAAAAATTGGAAGTCGAAGTCTAGGACTCATTATAAAGAAGTGGTTCAAACAATAACCACTAATTTTTGAATGGGATCTGAAATTTGACTTTCTCAAAATTGAATGAAGTTGGAACCACTCTGAAACATCTCGAAACAATTAATGTTAATATTAAAAATTTAAGTAAAAGCTGACATTATCCTTATCTTTCCTTTCCAAAAAGGAAAGATAAGGAGAATGTCAACTTTTACTTTAACTTTAAAAATTAAATATTATCATTAATTACGAGGGTTAGGTTTTGTAGTGCCCTCGAGTTAATTTTTTTTTCTTTTCAGTATTTTTTATTAAAAAATTATTATTTGGTGGTCATTAGCTATGTTGCACTACATTCTTCAGAATTGGTCAGTTTATTAGAGGACTAGTGAATTTGGTGTTTTAAGGTCAGTTCAATACAAGACCGACCTTATCCAATCCGAATCACCAAACTAGACTAGTACAACTCTAAAACCATTGGGACCAACCAATTCCACTAGCTCTAGGCTATTTCCAATAAGATTTTCCCTTCTCATCTTCCTCTGAAGTCGTTTTGTTGGATCCTTTCAGGAATTGTGATTTGGAAAGTGCCATAAACTGTCGAATTGTTGTGAGCACCTAAGATCATAAGTAGTTAAGCCTTGGCAAACAGAAATTTACAAGGACCTAGTACAAACATCCCAAAAGATATTTAGTGAGGATGTGCATGCAAGGAACTATTACAGGCCTCCCAAGATACTGAGTGAGGACATGCATGACCAAAAAGTATAAAACAAAAAATATCCACCCTCAAAAACCATGCCCAAAACATTGAAGTGTGGTGCAAAACAAATTGCTGGTAGGCTATTAATGCTACCAACAATCATTCGCTTTCTAAGTTCACAAGAGGCTCCTAATCAAGCTACCTCCTCCACTATGGGTATAACAAGTTCTTGCAACTGTGTGAGCTACAAGAAATTAAAACTACCTTCGAATCTCCACCAATTTTAGGGGACTTGACTTCTCTTCATGCCCCAACTATTTTGGGTTGATTGATCAGTTAACTAAATGATCACTGAGTTTGACTGAAGTCCCACAGCTTAAATGACCTTCCACTAGTTCCTCCAAAAGTTAGAACTAGTTTAACTGACAACAACCTGAGATAATTGACCTTTATTACCACAAGTTAGCAATCGCATATGCAGAACTGAACTCTAACTCCTCCAACTCAAATTTATTGAGTAAACTAGGTGACACAAGCCATGTCACACAAGTTAACATCATCCAAGTTGTTTGTTGATTTGGAAATTTGAATTTTTTCAATTTAATCAAGGAAAAATCAAATTGAGAATTTCTTTCTACATTTTTCAACACATAGTTCATTGGAATGTATTACTTTCACTATGAACTTGGCATAGTTCACATGTTAATTTCATAAGTTTTTGGGCTGATGTGGTTATATGTGTTGTGTATAGAAATAATAGGTGTCCAACTCTTGCTATTAGAAACAAGACTCCCTATGAAATGTGGTATGGCCACATTCCTTCGGTGAGGTATCTCAGAGTTTTTGGTTCCTCATATTATGCCTTCATACCTAAGGAACATATAAAGAAACTCAGTGAAAGGAATCACAAATGTATCTTCTTTGGGTACTCGTACCTCCAAAGCATACCATATCTATGATGAAGTGAATAAGAAGTTTATAATATCTAGAGATGTGATCTTTCTTGAGTCTTTCAAGATTGACAATATTGTTGAGTGGTAGCTTAATTTTTTGGATATATTCGAACATGCAAACTATTTTCAAGAGTTTGATAGTGAGATTCCACATCTCCTTCTCTTAGCTCTATAATTTCTATGAAGAGCCTTGAAGAAATTAGGTTGAAGAAAATTCCTTCACCTACTTTGTCAGGAAAGAACTAAGAGACTATTGGCAGCAGGTAGCCAAATCTGACAAGCAGTGATGGTACATGCAAGATACAAAGTAAGGATTAATGCAAAGGATTAATGTAGAGGAGTGTACTGACTACTTACATATCATCAAACATCTTTCATCCCACTTAGGATGCCTTGCATCGTGCCTAGTTAGTCATAAGATCATGTTGGTCACAACCTCAGTAGCTTAAATAAACAAGTGGTAATACTCTTCATCTTCTAAGCTACGTAATAAATAAGTGAAAGGGAAAAAGACACGTAGATCAAACACATGGAATGACTTTCAGTTCTTGCAACCATGAACGTCATTGAAGACAGAATGATATGATAATGATAAGAAAACTTTTAAGCTACATTAAGAGGTGTATTTCAAAAGACGTGCTTTGTTTTCCATACCTAGCCTCCAAAGGGTTATGCATCAGATGGAGTCTTCATGCGGTCCTAATATTCTATCATACCTTGGGATTCTTGGTCTGCTTATTTTTCTCCTCAGCTCCTTGAGAGTCATCTATCATGTCATCTTTCTTCGTGGCCCATGAGAGACATAATTGTGTAGTTTCAACACGTAGTGACTATTGCGGGATGAGGCTTTGGGAGGACACATTTACACAGTTTTAGGATGTAAGGCACTACTTGGGAAAAGGCCCTGGGTGGAAACATCTATGCAATTTCAGGATGCAAGGCAGTCTGGGTAGTCAAGGGACAAAACTACACAGTTTTTGGAGACAGTGGGTTCCGTTTAAGGGAAGGACACTGGAGGAAACCACTGCACATTTTTGAATGTAAGGGAGGTTGGGATTTCTGCACATTGCATGGTTCGAACAAGCAATAGAAAATCTTGAGGGTTACATAGGTGAAGTGTGTAGTTCAGGAAAGTTGGATGAGGCTAGGTTGCTAAGGAAACTCCAAAATTTAGCTAAGTGTGGGATTGTGGAACTTATGTGAATAGCGATAAAACTTCACTACAATCACACACTTGAAAACTTATCGATACAAAATAGACCATCCAGAACATATAAAACATACTTCACTTAATGTGACAACCTTTGTCGAAGCTTACGGCAAGTGCGGCTTTGATTATAGACTTTTGGAGGATAAAGGTGACACTTGTGTAAGAGTGTGTGAAATGAGTGTTAAACATGTCTCATTCTCATAAATATTTCCCCTTGAAGCAAAACAAACCTCCCTTTGCATGACAAGCGATTACCCCCATGCCCAAATATGGCACATTCTATGTAAATATAAAAGCATAAACAACTCTTAAGATCAAAAAGGGGAGCTTGAGATCATCAACTTACCAATAAGTAACTAAGGAACTATTGATCACAATATCCATAGTAGGCTCTGAAATTTAAGTGCAAGCCAAAATTTTGGAGTGTGTTGTAGCCTCTACAACAGACCCTTCACCTTCTTGCTAGCTTCATTTTCAACTAGTGTCTTGAATTCTATGAACTCAGAGAATGTCTCATCTTTATTCCACGTGAAGAAGATCCAACACTTCCATGAGAAGTCATCAATAAAAGTGGCAAAATATTTGTGTCTAATAGTGTAGGTTGTCGAGAAAGTTCCATAAACATCATAGTGGGTCCTTTCTAGGACTGCATGTGCTTTGTTGTCCTGATCATGGAATGTGGATTTTATGTAATTTTGTAATGTACATCCTTTACATATATCCTATTGCTTAAGTGCTCCTTTAGAGAGGTGAGTGACTATTTGTTCTATAATATTCGAGGTACCATGATACAAATGACCAAGTATTTTGTGCCAAAGTTCATCGACATCGTGACCTTCACTTTCTCCACCTTAGTGCTTAATGTAGCTCATTCTTCCACATCTAGCTTATATCGATTCTTCACACGAACCCTGATCTGCTTCACCTGCCCAGTGGCTATGTGTCTCAGGAATTGTTTTCCTTTGTTCAATATCACTTCACAACCATGGTAAACCAACCACTCAGTGAATGCCAGTAGACAGACACCTAATCCTTTACCTTTACCTTTTTTTACTATTGTCTCATATTGAAATTTTGAAGACAAAATATTTCTTTTCTCTTAAAAAATTGTCTTAAAGTCCCCCTCCATGTAGTAGTGTCGAATGCAACAATAGACAAGTTATCTCTAATCATATCAGCATATATGAAAGGGACAGAAGAGGAATTGATGTCTGAGAAATCTTGTCAATAAAACTTGTCGCATTCTTCTTAGTCGACTAACCCCACAAAACATAGAGCCCAACAAATCGTTGTCTTTATATAAGATAGCATGAATGGTAAGTAAAATAATAACCTCAGTATAGGTGCAAGACAATAGTTTCATACAAGCTGGCCGACTTAGGGCGCACTGTCACAGTCAATTTTTTAGTTGTAATTAGATAATATCATCTTAAATTGGTATGTTTGTGTATTAATTGTTAATTGTATTAAACATATGTTTTTTTTTTTCTAAGTAGTACTGATCTATTAATATAATACGAACAAAGTTATAGAGAAACCTAATCTCAGAGATGTTAAGCATCATTCATCATCATAAAATGCAACTGTTAGTATTGGACTGCCCCAACAGAGGGGAAACCATTCCAAGAAGCTTTGAAGGCTACCCCTGTTATGGGGGAAACCATCCATTGAACCAAAATAACTATTTCAAAGTAGACTTTGGTGCTCCAAAATGAACAAAGAGGAATGCAATCCTGAACCAAAAAGACAGGGACATAATCAAGTAATAGTATGCCATTTCCACCTAGTAGAGAGTCAACCAGAGAATTCAAGACACTTGGTGTGAAGACAGAACACATCCAGACCACAAAACCATGAATCATAGAAACATATCTACCTGGAAGCCGGACACCTTTGCGAGAGACCAAAAACCACAAAAAGTGAGACAAATCCACCTGGGAGCCAGAGACCCTTGCATGAGGCCACATGTTAGGCTGGTGGTTCCTCCGGAGCTGGCTCTTCCTCAATTCGGCAGGCAAACTGATACCAATTGTCATCCTCTTCAGACGCGTCGTGACCTTGAATAGTTGGAGCATCTACAGTGCCTTCATCATCCATCTGTCGCTTACCAACGTCCCCAGCTTTATCTTTGTCATGCATAGCCTTACTGCTTTCACCTTGCTCCTTGTTGCTAATCCCATGACTACCTATCTCTTCCATGTTCTGCTTGTTCCCATGACTGGACAGAGTAGCTTGCGTCACAGACTCTTCCTTGAAAGAAATTGTGATGGTAGTAGTGATTGTAGGCTTGTTTAGTGAACTGTAGAAACGAAATTGTGTATTGTGAGGGCTAGAAAGAGCAGGGAGTGGGAGATCCACAGTGTGGACAGCATTGTCCCTCCAACCTCTCCCACTTTTGGTATTCGGGTAGCTATGAGTGGGGTTAATGAGTGAGTTGGGAAATTTAGTAGTTGAGTCCGGGGAGTCAGAGGTGGAACTGGTAGAAGCTCGTGAGCGGTTAAAACCTCCACGTGAACCTCCATACCTACTGCGCATGCAGTGCCTGAGGCGAGCCATGGGTGAATTGACAGCGGAAGAATTGGAATGAAGGCAACAATGAGCGGGAGCAGGGGTGGGTGAACCACAATCAAGAAGACAATGACGGGAATGTGAAAAATGAAAACCATTACCAAAATCATAACAAGGGAGAATTAGGCAGCAACTGCCTGTAGCAGTTCTGAAACACGGTTCAGCCGCTTGCGGAGGACAAATGCCATGGAGAAGGGGAGGAGTAACAAAATGGTTTGGACGGGCCATGGTGTTGAAGGAGGTGAGCTCGTCACAACTTTCAGAGTCAATAAATGTCACCTGCAAGGTGTTTTTAATCCATCTGCGGTGAGCTCTTAAGACAAAGCACTTAGCTAGATGGCTTCCCAACTCGCTGGCGATCCGTCTTGTCATTTAAATGCCGTTGTTGACACCCACATGTGGGTGCATTTCCTCTGCATTTTCCCATTCCTTGTGCACTAGATCATTGAAATCCTGCAATTGATGAGTATTGGCTATAGTGCTAAGAGCTCCTACATGAAGAGTCTTACCACTTTCAACGCTAATGTCTGCTAGGAGGTTTTCTACTTTGTTACCATTCCAACGAGTGTGCTTAATGGTAACTGCTCTATGAATGAGTAGCCATTGTTCAATCTATTCCATCCTTTCCGCCAATCTCCAACTATTACCCACTTTATGTGTTGGAGTTCCCTGTAAGATCTGGTTGATCATGTTAATTAAGATCTGAGATTCCCCTTCAATTATGAGTGGGAAGAATCTATTGTTTTGAGCCAGGAGAAGTCCTTGCCAAATTCCTTCTAATTCAGCTGAGTTGTTTGTATCCCAACCTATTGACCCCATGAATGTTTGGAGAACATTGCCCTTGTGATTTCTAAATATTCCCCCAAATCCTGCTTTACCTAGATTTCCCTTTAATTCTCCTTCAAAGTTGAGCAGTACCATGTGTGCTGGGGGTGGAGTCCATTTGTTAGGTGTATCTCTAGAGGGAGGGATTTTCCTTAGGTGTACCTGCTCATGGTTCCAGTGAAGGTTACAGTTCAACCATTTATTTTGTTCCTGTGGTGTGGATGGGAAATCATCATCAAGCCACGTTTGGAGCATTAAGGTTTCTCGTATGTTTTGACATATATTGATCCATAGAACTTCTATGGGAGATGAATGGTCTTTGAAGATGCACCTATTTATCTCTTTCCAGATTGTACACATGAGGAAACCTGGTATTAGCTCCCATAAGGCGTTTAAGATTTTGCTTTTATAAGGGTGAGGTGCCCAAGAACAAATAGTGCTGGTTGAATTCTCCTTATTTTGTCCATCTCTTTGACATCTAAAGCTAACCTTCTCCCAAAGTCGGGTTGCTAACAGACATGAGTTTAGGAGATGTTCCTTAGTTTCTTCTTCTTGTTTACAATTTGGGCAGATGGAAGGTCTGTGAAAACTTTGTTTCCTTAGATTATCCCAAGTAAGGATTCTATTTTGGCACATCAACCAGAGAAAGGTGGAGATTTTTGGCCAAATTGGTGGTTCTCAAACTTTGTGCCAGAGGCTATCCTTGAATGTATGGTCCCTTAGTATTATATGATATGCTTCCCGGGAAGTGAAGGTACCTCTCGTTTCATAACCCCATCTAATGATGTCTTTCTTATCTGATTGGTGAATTTTCCTGTTTGAGAGTTCCGTATCTAGGCTATCGTTGATGGGTTGTGTGGCTTGCCCAAGAATGAGGTTCGAGCATAACCATTTCCTACAACCTTGGTTGTGAACTTCCTCCCAAAGTTGATTTACTTTGATCGTCGGTTGCTCTACCCAATCCTAACGCTGGTGGGGCGTGAGTAGGTCCTTCAATTTTGGTCTTTGCTACTAGGAGTCCTCCCAAAACCTTGCATTATCTCCATTCCTGATTTCCCAAAAACTATGTTGTTGGATTAGATATTTATGTTGTTTGGTAGCATTCGGAATTAGAGAGCCCGTGCCAACTTCTTTGAGCCGAATTAAATCATCCACAGGTCTATTATGAGCATACTTAGTTGTCTAGAGGATTGCCCAAGGAGTATATGGGTTTGAGAGCCATCTCCACTAGATGCGCACTCCCATGGCCTCACTGTTGTGCTGAGGATCTCATAATCTAGTGCCTCCAGAGGATTTTGGGTGACAAACTGTTTCCCACTTTACCAGAGCTGATTTTATTTTTTGTTTTGTATTCCCCCATAAAAAATCTTGTTGAAGATTTTTGATTGCTTTAAGAACCCATTTGGGTGCTGCTAGGACCGTGAAGAGGTAGAGCGGCATAGATTGTAGCACTGCCTTGATTAGAACTAAGCGACTGGCCATATTGAGAGCTCTGAACGTCCATGAAGAGATATGGGCTTCCAGTTTTTCTAGGAGAATTTTCCAGGATGAGTGCTTTAAGGCAGAGGCTGTCATTGGAGCTCCCAGGTATTTGGAGGGCAGAGATGCAATCGAGAAGCCTAGAATTCTGGCTATGGAGGCTTGAGTGATGGGAGGTGTGTGAAAGAAGAAGACTTGAGATTTTGATTTGTTAATGCAGGCACTAGAGGCATCTGAAAAGTCAGATAAAATTTATTTCAGCTTACGGGCTTCCTGGACCGAAGGATGACCAAAGAACATATTGTCATCCACAAATTGCTGGTGGGTAAAAGTAGGGGTATTATGGAAAGAAAGGCCACGTAATTGATGGTTTTGAAGGGCATCTTTGATGTAACATCCAAGACCTTCCGCCATAATAACAGATAGAAAGGGTGAAAGAGGGTCCCCTTGTTGGATACCTTTGGACGGGTGGAAGTGGGTGGAGGGGGTCCCATTGACAAGAATTGAGAAAAAGGTAGAAGTGATGAGACTCATAATCCATCTTACCCAGGGGGCTAAAGCCAAAGGCTAGCAGTATTTTTTGAATATATTTCCATCTTAAAGAATCGAAAGCTTTTGAGAGGTTGATTTTTAGGAGCATACCTGCCTTTTTGGTTTGCTTTAGGGAGTGAATGATTTCATGAGTGAGAATTATGCCATTGGTGATTTGCCTTCCTTCCACGTAACCTGATTTCTTCGGTGATATAAGAAGAGGAAGCAGGGGCTTGAGGCATGTGGCGATCACTTTAGAGAGAATTTTATACAATACATTGGATAGTGCAATAGGTCGAGATTTTTCTGGACTCTGGTTGTTCTCCTCCTTAGGGATGAGGGCGATGAAGGTGGCATTCAAGGATGGAAGCATCCATCTAGTAAATCTGGACTCCTCGACTACTTGCCAGACTTCCTCCTTGACTCGATCCCAGAAGTTGTGAAAAAATTTCGAAGTGAAGCCGTCTGGTCCAGGTGCTTTCCCAACTTTGAGCTATTGCATAGCTGTCTCCACTTCCTGTAAAGAAATAGGCCTGAGGAGTATTTGATTGTGTTCCTCAGTTACGATCTTAGGAATAATCTTGATGATCTTCTCTATAGATGGTAGCCGATCAGTCTCCATTTCCTAATGCACCCTCCGAAAGTGGGTGAGGAGTTCCTATTCTATATCTTCATGCTTCTCTAGATGTTCCCCTTGTCGATTTTGGAGGAGAGTAATGTTGTTGTGCATTCTCCATTGGATAGTGGTATGGTGGAAGAACTGTGTATTGTATTCACCCTCTTTAAGCCGTCGGATATTCGATTTTTGTCTCCAAAGAATCTCTACCTGTCTTTCTCTTTCTGAGATCTGCGTTTGTAGTTGATGTTCCTATTCTGCTATGGTTTTGGATCTGCCTTCAACTATGATTCTCTGCTGTAATTTTTGCATTTCTTGTTCAAGAGTGTTTTGCACCTGAAAGATATTGCTGAAGATAAAGTGATTCCACTGTTTTATTTTTTCCTTGATATTTTTTAGCTTTTGTTGGAGCTTGTACATTGTTGTGCCTTCTAGTTGTTTGAAATTTCTCCATGTCTCTATTATCAGGTTATGAAAATTGGGGTGATTCAGCCAAAAGGCTTCAAAGCGAAAGGGCCTGCAAACATTGTCTCTCAGTCTTTGCCAGTGAAGCCTAATAGGCCAATGGTCCGACCTAGAGAGTGGCAATATAGAGGCTAAGAGATACCCGCTAAGATGTATTGCATTATCAGAGATCAGGAATCTGTCTAACAGAGATGCAATTTGGTGGGCATCTGCATGCTTGTTGTTCCAAGTATAAACGCCATTGTTGAATTCCATATCTATAAACCTATTGTTATGAATGTAGTTTTTGAAGTGCGTGCTTTCATAGTCCAGCTTGATACGTCCTCCTCTTTTTTCCTACAACCTTGTAATCGTGTTGAAGTCCCCTCCTATGATCCAAAGTGGGTGGGATCTTTCTGAGTTGATCTGAGTTAGGGTGTTCAGTGTGTCTACTTTGTTTGTTGTCTCCTGGGGGAAGTAGACATTAGTTAAGTCTCCATGAACATTTGTCCCTGTTAAATGAAACTTGGCTTGAATAAAGTGCTTACTGGCATGTATGTTGGTAAGTGTTATAGATCTATCATCCCAAACGATGGCTAGCCCTCCTGAGGCTCCCATGGCTTCCACTGCCACTTCTTTGCTTCCCGGCCACACTTTGGCAAGGATTTGATCCAACATTGTGGAATTACACTTGGTCTCCTGCAAGAAGAGAATTTGAGGCTTTTCCTATTGTAGCATGTTCTTTATTTATCATCCCTTCCCCGGGCTATTAAGCCCTCTGATGTTCCATGAGATGAGCTTCATGATTCATGATTGGGAAGGGGATTATAGTATTTGGTGAGATTGGAGTATCTTCCAAATTCCACCAGCATCTCCCCTATGCGGATGGTTCTCTGAAGATTGGTTTTCCATCCTTGTTTCTTGTTGTCTTTGAAGATATTTCTTCCATCCCACTGACTACCAGTTTGGACGCCTAATGATCTTTGCTTTTGTACTCTTGAGAGAATTACTTCTAAGTTCTCTAGTTTTCGCTCAGAAATTTTGTCATATTCCTTTTTCTTACAAGCCTGTTCAAGTCCCAGTATATCTAGATCTCCAATGTCGAAGCTCTCATGTTCCTCTTCCATGTGTTGTATTATTTCCTTCTCTGCCTGTGTATCATCTACAATCGTGAGCTACATCTGAGTGCTATCTACCTCTGTACCTTGAGCAGTCCTTTTCTGCATGTTACTGGGAGAGGGCGTTTTGGTGTCCAGGGGTTACTTAGAAGTGAGGGCTTTCTTTGAGCTTGATGGAGTAGAATGGGTGGAAGTCTTAGGAATGGCTTCAGGTTGTTTCTGATTATCTAAAATATGAACCTCCGGCTGGAGCAGGATTTCAAAGCTATTGCTTGTTGAAAGCAAGGAGGTGCTGGTGACAGGTTTTTTGACTGAGGTAGAGGGCTTTTTATGAGTCTTTTTGTGATTGGGAACTTTTGTGAACCCATCTGAGTCGGATTTGTCCATTGAAGGGGTGGTCATGGATTTCATATTGGAGGGACAATCTCAGAATAAATGGCCCAGGGTGTGGCATTTTTGACAGCGGAATGGTACATGCTCATAATCTATTGTTTGTAACCATTCATAATCATCATGGTAGAGGCTTACCGCATCTAGGAGAGCTTTGTTGAGGTGCATGTATACACAGATCCACGCATAGGAGGTGTATCGCTTCAGCTTTGTCTCCTCTGCCACTTTGATGAATTTGCCTAAACCATTCCCAATGTCTCGCAAAGAGTCTTCGTCCCAATACTCAAGAGGGAGAGAATAAAGATGCAACCACACCGGAGCCCAGCTCAGATCTTCTTTGTCCGGGTTAAAGTGCTCGATCCATCCTCTTAGGTATAGCCCTGCTATGCTGAATAAATATGGTCCTCCATCCAATAGCCTGTTTCGGTCCTCCAGACAATTCAAAATGGTAGTAAATAAGCCCTTAGGCCCTAACTGCAACGTTATGTGCCCTTTTGGCTTCCATTTAGCTGCGATCCAGCCGTGCAAAGCTTTCTCTGTTGGCCAAAGGCCTATGAACTTTCCTATCAAAGCATGATCCCTCATAAATTGGATCTGAGTGTTGATGTGCTGACTTGTGAGCTCGATTTTGGGTCTGTCAACTACTACCGGCGTGTAGGTGTTTGACGTCACTCGTGGTTCTTAATTTGTGTTGTTATTCATTGGCATATTTTCATTCTTTGTTGTTGTATCTTCTAGATCGTCCATCCTGACATTTTCAGTTTGTCGCAGGCCGTTTTCCATATAAGCGGGGGGAGGCATCATTTCCTCCCCCCTGAGGGGTTCCATTGCACGATAGCTGTTCCTTATTGTGCTGTAGCTGCCTTATGGCTGAAGGTTAATGGTAGAACATCGCAGTCTGTGAAGGTCTGTTGGTTGCAGAGCAGTGTCAAACCCTAAGCGCTCCGCTCTCCATTTTCATTCGAAGTGAAATATCGTATTAAACATAGGTTTGATCTAAAGTGGTCATTGTATTAAATATAAAGTTTTGTCTTAAAATATTTTTGTCTCAAAATGCTTTTGTCTTAAATATAAACTTGTCTTAAAATAATTTTGTCTTAAATTGTTTTTGTCTTAAAGTAATTTTGTCTTAAACTATTTTTGTCTTAAATACAAAGTTTTGTTTTTAAATTTTTGTCTCAAACTACTTTTGTCTTAAATATAAAGTTTTGTCTCAAAATATTTTATGTCTTAAATTATTTTTGTCTTAAATATAAAGTTTTGTCTTAAAATATTTTGTCTCAAACTACTTTTGTCTTAAAATATTTTTGTCTCAACCTATTTTTGTCTTAAAGTTTATATTTAAGAGGAATCAATTGATATTAATTTTTAATGTAAAATAACTAAAATAAAAAAATGATTTTTTAAGAAAAAAGATTTCTTGTCTTAAAAAAATGTCTTAAAAATACCCTTGATCTAATAGTGTATGCAATATGTAGTCATAAACATTACCAGAAATTAGATCACTTGAATAGTAATAAAAAAACAACAAATATTGTGGAACCACCAGGATTGTCTCAAAACCTGTACATCAAACAAATAAATTAAATTAATGTACAGAACAAAAGTATAAAGCAAAAAAACACACTCATGATGTAAGCATTGAAATCTTAATAAATATATATATATATATATATATATATATATATATATATATATATTATATATATTATATATAGTTGTTGAACTGTATTCATCTGTGCTTCGATGAAATGATGTAAGTTACTATTTTTACAATATAAATAAACGTACAATTTTATTATTTTTATAAATAAAGAATGATTTTTGTGTTTGTTTTAATAATCTTGCATCTTATTTTTACCAGAAAGCCCAACTGCGATTGTAGATTCCAATCACTGTAAAGCCCAGCTGCGAAGTAATTGGTAATGTGAAAACTGTGTAGATTCAAATCAGTGGAGAGGTTAACCGAATAGTGAAAATCAATGACTGATAGTAAATTATTAACATTATGGCCAAACCTGGTAAAAACTTGAATCTACAATCAAGTTTGGATTTGCAATGAAATGTGAAAAAATAGACATTCATCAATAAAACAAGCATATATTATCCTTCTGGTTGGAAGAAAGTATGGTAGTTTTTTTAATTTAAGATATACTTTTTAACAATTATTTAATTTTAAGATTTTCATATAACTAATTTACTTACTACTCGTTTATTTATCTGATCAGAGATCCATCTCTAATTCTTCCCCAACTCCACACATCATCACTCAGCGATTCGACTGTGAAAACATACAACCGTCATCACCTCAAAATTTCTCCCACAACGGCACTGGATCGTCATTGTCTAAAGCACTGGAGTTCACAATTGTGTCTTCAAACTCTTGAAGTGGGGCGCTGTAAAAATTGGGATAAGAACCATAGGGCTCATATCCTGTAAGCAGTGTTAAGAGATTGCCATGTTCGGCGATAATGTTAACGAGCTCTAGTTGTGTGGACTCCAATTGCAATTGCAGCTCTGCTACTTTTCTCTGAAGATCATTGATAACTCCTACACAGCCATGGACAGGATCTCGAATTCTTTCTTCTGCTTCGTACACCATGCTGCTTACTGCATCACCTCTCTTCTCGGCCGGAAGCTCCTATCCAAAATTTACACAATCAACCACTTAATCACAAATACTTTCTACATCTAATTTCAGAGCCGGATAATTTCAAAGCTGGAAAATGGTAAGAGAACACTGGTTGGTTCGAAACTAGTCACAAATGATCTTTTATGTGATTTGGCTGAAAATTCTCTAAACAAAATCTCAATGAGTTTATTATTTCTTAGTTTATTATTTCTTAGTGAAGAGATTTTCAGTTACATCAAAAGTAATTATTACACTAAAAATAGTTATTAGTAAATTTTCCAAAACTGTAATTAGCATCTCTAGGGTTTGCAAAATGAAAATTATTGATAAAAAGATTTGCAGTTACATCAAAACTTGTAAATATTGGTAAGCTTTCCAAACAAATAACTAAAATTTGCAGGATAAAAATTATAAATTCCATAGAAATATTGTGATTAACCCAGTCCCAATATCTTTATCAACTTTACCAAAAACCCTTAAATATTAATAAACTTTCTAAACAAATAACTAAAATCTCCCGGGAATTAGGATTAGAGATTCCATGGAAATACCATGATTCCTCCCACAGTTAGGGATTCCACTAATTTATTTCAAAAGTTGGAGCAAGGTGGGAGATTAATTTAACTTTAGGGAATTGAGATTAGTCCAAAATATTTTTGCATTTCAAATATGCAATGTCGTGCCGTAACAAACCTGTAGTAATTTGACGACGCGGCCATGTCCGAATACTCTGTGTACCGATCTGAACTTCTGGGGTTCGCTCTGCGGAAAATATGGCGCGAGTACGCATTTATCTGAACATTTTTTTCTCTGGATCCTGCAACCACTGCATGCAGAGGTGTCTTCCTTCCAACCAGACTGATCGCTCATCTGCACAACAATTACACACCAAATCAGACATCTTCTCACACTACATCTCTTAGCTTCGAAATATGATATTATAATATTACGAGTAATTCAGCTTATTATTGCTTGCCTTGCCGCTAATATTTGTTGTCACGGTCCGTGCAGCAGATCTGGAAACCTGCGGATCCTGGACCTGAAAGGAGGAAGGCAAAGGCGATGATAAGCAGATGAGAAGAAGCGCGCTAAATATATGGGTCTGTCTTTGGGGATGGAGGTCTTTGACCTGACGACATTAAATGTATCTTCACGTACCTGACTAGTTTTGAATTTGAATGCATAAATTTAACCGGTTTTAAATTTGAAGGGGATATTTTTTGAGTAGGTCCTTGCATTTTGGAGTTTAGGTTTTTGGTTTTAAATTTGAAGGGGATATTTTTGAGTAGGTCCTTGCATTTTGGAGTTTAGGATTTTCGTTTTAAATTTGAAGGGGATATTTTTGAGTAGGTCCTTGCATTTTGGAGTTTAGTTTTTTGTGGAGTTATTGAAGCAAATCTGGTTCAAAAGCTATTAGATTATAGTTGTACTGATTAAGGTTTATGTTCGATTTTTATGATAAAAGATAAGTAAATAGTTTCATAATTTATATTTTTTTTTAACAAATCATATTGAATATTTTGGTGTATGAGTATTGAATATTTATGAGTTTTTAATCCAATTAGTGTTTTGAGGACACCATATATTATTTATTAAAATTTATGTTTAATATTTAATTAATTTTTGATATCTTTTTTCCATATTATTAATATAAATTAAAATTAAATAATAATAAGATAAAAAGTTATTATAAAATATGTGGTCATGAAGCTTAAAATGTTGTGTAATAATTAAAATGTAATAATTAAAAGATAATATATTTTTTCTTCAATTACTAATTTATTTAATTAATGTTTATTACTTAATTAATTATTCATGTAATTACGCCCCAGAAAACGTTTCTTCATAACTAAAATTAATTATTACTAATTAATTATTTTTAGATTTTGTTTAAAATGGAAAATTAATAAGTTTAGGTATTTGGATTGTTGAGGGGTGTTGCATTACCTTTCGAAGAGTTACGAGACTTTTATTCCAGTGAGGTTTGCTCTTATCCTTATAAATAAATTATTATAAATATTTTGTTTTTTAATCGTTTTTATATTTATTCTTTATTCAAGGCATGAAGTTCTATCTTTATTCTTTATTATATATATTAGTCTCAAATCAAATAAATATACAGTAAAGTTTTTCGAAATTGACCAATACGAATCTACATTCTCATTACGTGAATAACAAATTTCCTGTCTTGCCGTAGAGAGAAATCGAAAGAGAAGGAAGGCGCGGAGAATTTGAGGATGTCTGGATTTTGTCGCTATAGTAAAAAAGCACATATAATGCTTGTGCACATGTTGCATTGATCCAGAAAGTCAAAGTGTCTTGCTGTGCCAACCGTGGGCGGTGTGGCAATCCGAACCTGCCCCTCGGCTGCGCCGAATTGTTATGGAAATTCCAGGAGGAGAACAGACAGTGACGTGGCGGAATTATGACGTGCAGGGTCAATCTCGCTTGCAACTTGCAAGCTGTATTTTCGGAGAAAGCAATTGAAAGGAGCAGACTGGTCTGCAACCGGCCAGCTAGTAATAATGTACCCTTAAATTCGATGATAGTACACTGAAAACCAGAAGAAAAATCACGGACCCTTTAGTGGTATTGACGAGTCTCTCACTTAGTCAATTAAACTTTTGACATTTTGTGTTTTTAGGTTTAAAATTTGTCTAAATGATAAATGATTTTTTTCTAGAGTTTTTTTATATCACGTTACCTTTTTTTTTTTAATAATCGAAAATGTGAATATATATTATCTCAAAACATTAGGCTGGGGTCCAGCTAATCTACCAAATATGTATATGACAAAGTTTTGATACAAAATTTCGATAATGGACCTACCGTTCTTGTGGTTATACCTAGATACCTATATTTTCCCTTTATTAAAAAAGAATTCGTACCCATACATCGTCCATTTATAAATTCCGTTTTGGTTTTTTTATTAGAATATGTTATCTAAATGGTAAGTGTGGATAGATTTTATTGGAGTTGTTTTTAGTGTGTTTTTTGGAAGTTTTTGGTGGATTTTTTACCAGATTTCCGCACCAAAATCTCCAAAAAATCGCACTATAGATAACTCAATTTTATTACTTGATTCTTTTTTATAAATATTCTAGGTATACAAAGTCAATGATTTAAATAATTCTAAGAATTAAGAATTTAGTATATTTTCTTAACATTAATTTTTAATATTAATAATTTAAAATTACTGAATGGAGTTCGGATTTTCCACAGTGTTCATGTTTTGTAGTCGACGTTTCGAGTCTGAACCTAGACTCATCACAATTTGTCCTGATGATGAGTCTAGGTTCAGACTCTAAACCTCGACTACAAAACATGAACACTGTGGAAAATCCGAACTCCATTCAGAAAATCCCACCACAGTAATCTGCAATCTAAAAAAAATTTAAAATTATTTTTCAAACAATAGTTATATAATTATAAATATTTATGTGGCCTAGACTACGTTTTAAAATTTTGGTTTGGAGTATTTCTTAAAACTTTCTGTTGGCTAAAAAGATTTTTTTAGATGTAACCACCCAAGACTTAGAGGCATTACGTCCACAAGAGGTATTTTTAGGTGTTGTTTTTCTTGGATACATGTGAGTCCCCTGCATTCACTAATAGAACGAGTGATGGATTCCCCCCTACTAGTTTTAACACCTAAGTTCAATAGATTTTTCCATATATTATAACAACACACACACACACCACTATTTATTTCTATATATATAATATATATATATATATATATATTATATATATTTATAATCTTATTTTCTTTTTCCAAACCTTATTTACTCAACCCGATAATATCTATAATAGTTTATTTTATTAGTTGTGCAATAGCGTTCCCCTATCAGAGTGTTAATGTGAGTAATGACGAGACTTGGGGGGTTGTGCCTACCACCTTTAGATGTGATTCGCATTTACAAGGAGGGGGCGCAACCACCCCCTTGCATGCATTCACATGCAAAACCCCAGATGGCCTCAACTTATTATAAACCTGTCCAAATGATGTCTTGTAGAGTAGTTAGTGGTGGATTGAGGGGAGGAGGTGAGGCTAGGTCCTTGGCCTCCTTATGGGTGCTTTCTAGCCTAGTCAGTGGTGAATGGTGCTTTGAATTCTAGTTTGGGTCCATTGTAGTGAAACAAAGATAGGGCTCTTCATCTTGCGAGGGTGTTGGTGGCAAAAATGAACTACCTTTGGTGTTCAGGTCTCTAGTTTGAGGCTTGGAACCTTAGCATGTGGCGAGATGTTGCGGACTTCACTTTTAACCCCTGCGCTAGAATTTAGGTTGATTCCTCCCATTGCCTGATAATTTTTTTTGACTTATGTATTGGGGTAAGGTCTCATGATGTAGGTCTGATTTATTTATGTAGGGGCCTTTAGATTTAGTCTATTTGTTGGATTCACAAGGTTTTGGCAACTTGTTTACATCTTTTTCTCAGGAGTCTCCTTACATTTGTAATGTTTGGTTCTATTGTTAAATTTTGTGATAAATTTAGTGAGCATTGTCTAATGAATTGTAAGGTTTGGGCTAGAGGGTTTTTTGGTTTTGGCTTCCTAGGTGTCTAAGAGTTTTCTGTGACCTCAGCCCAATGTAATGTGTGTGTTTGGGCATATGTTTAATGGTGTTGGGGAAGGGGACCTTTTAAGAAATTTTTGTGACTATTATACAACACCCAAGTGATTCCTGCAGGTCTAAGGTCCATGTCACGAGTTTTAGGGATGATTTAGTGGGTTGGAGCTTCATCTCTAATGTGGATGTGTCTAGTTTCATTTCTTACATTTTTGCATGTAGATGTAGCTGCTCCAGGTGTGCCCACCTAGCTTCAAACATCTCTCTTAGGCAGAAAATGCACTGTAGGCATTGGGGATGGGGCAACAGTCCATAGGGGTAGAAAGGAGCAAGGATTTTTGCTCATGAATTGGTTGTCACACATTTTAATGCATTTCTGCTGGAAATAAGGAAAGAGATACGTAAATTAGAAACTCTAGTTGGGGTGGAGAGATAATCCCACTCCGATTTAAAAATATTGGAGGATATATCTACTTTTGTTCCTAACCTTGGGCACACTAGGGGAAGGAAGAAACAATTTCTAAACTCTATGGCCTTCCATTGATAAATGAAAACCATGTTGGGGCTTGTCTTAAAGGAATAGCAAGTGGAGTGGTATAATGCCTTAACCACCTTAGAAGATATCAACAGAATGTTAAGGAATCAATGCTTTTGCTTGGAAAAAATTGATGCTTGTATTTCTCAAGTTAAGGGGCATATCCTATGTGAATCTGATAATGAGGATCCACCAGACCCGTCAGGTTCGGGTGAAAGGATCCCATGAAAATGTATTTCTCTAAAAATGATTAAAATGTATTATCTATTAGCTTTCTTTCATTCTATCTACTCAATTTTGCTTCAGCCCAGTGAAAAGGGCTTATGCTTTTATGATGTATTCAAGTCTCAATTTTCTATATGTCAGATCTGGCCTAACACCATGACGGCTTCACTGACAACAGATTCCATACCATGTGCATTCATATTGGGGCACAAAAAATGAGGAAAACATAAAATCATATATTGAGCATATAATAGAGGGTAAAGGGTTTTTATATACTATTTATCAATATGTGTATTATAGGGTATTGTTTATATAATAAATTGGCCACGTGGAGGGAAAAAAATAGGTATGATGGAGAAATTTGTGGGAGTACGAGAGTGCATGGAGAGATCTCTAGTCCAGAGTAAGTCGAGAGTCTATTTTTAGTCAGCGCTTCTAGATTTTTGCGAAGTTTGGGCCTGAGATGGACTTGACAAAATACTTATCCCAAATCAATTGAGCTAGATTTTGGAGACAAATTTCCAAGGTACTTTTATAAATTTTTTATCAGATATAATCTTTTGTGCCTATCTATCTTGAATTGATCTTCTAACCAAAGGAGAAAAAATAGGGAAGGGAGAAATGTTTCAAGGTAATGAAAATGGGGAAGGTGGTAATATGGCTAGATGGCTCACCGAAATAAACACTCTTCTCATCCAACCCTTTAAACTTTTGCCTCCTGGTAAGTCACTAAGATTTTTCTTGGCTTGTCATTCTAACTCGTGGGAACCTTGGAGAGATTAATTAATTAATATTTATTTAAATGCATGTTGTTGCAGACCCTCATGATGCAAAGGTGTGCATGAAGGATGTGGGTATCTATGGTAGATATGTCCACTAATTGAGGGTATGATGTTTTGTTTATGTATGCTTTTAACATAGTTTAAGAGTCGTCGGGTCTATAGGATGTCCTCTAATGGAAAATTGAATTTATTCATAATTTGATCTAGAATTTTGGGATTTAAGGTCTGGTTGAACACATCACTTATAAGTTTCTTAGTTATGAATGGATAGTCCTCTAATTTTCTGCAAATTGTGGAATGGAATTTCACCCTGTAAGATACTATTTTTTTGTGAATGGATTTCCTGCCTTTGTTTATTGATATGTTAAATGTAGTTGTTATATTTGTGTGGTTCATTACGCCCACTGCAAATAAAGGGAATAGTTAGATAACCGTAATACAACTAGTTTTAGGGGGTTTTGATGTGCTTTCCACAAGAAAGGGATAATGTATCTCTTTTTTCCATTTTACACATAATAGTAATACGAAGGTCTTTGTATCAGATATTGAATATTCATCACCAAGGTGTAGGGGAATTGTATATAGGCCATGTAGGTATTAAAGCAGGTTAAAAGAAGGATCAATCGATCAATGGGTATGTACTATGTATTATTTGGATGATCTAATATGTAGTATATATTTTTGGATGATCTAATATCAATTGAGTAAAAAGTATGTTTTCCAACTAATTCCAGCTAGATGCGCATTCTACAGTGCAACATGGTGAATTATGTCATCTAATTGCAACTAGATACACATTCTACATTCAAGCATGGGGAACTATGTTAGCTAATTAAAGCTATATGCACATTCTACTCCTTTAAGATTGAGATCCTGACATACCCTATATCATGGTAGATATCTACATCCTATCTATTCAAAAGGCACCTAGTTCTATATGTCTAATAACTAAGGCCACCCCTAATGTCCTAGGATATAACCCATAGTGTAATAGGACTTCCTAAGGAGTCACATCTATCACTATAGGTTTAGAATCAGATTCACCAGTAGGATATCTAGATCCTCCAATTAGCCCTGATGGGTAGCCTAGTTGGATGAAGCCCCTACCAAGTCATTAGTCCTCTGTCACGAGGTGCAAGTTCAGTTATCCTTGGGTATATCAGGGTCAAGGCTTGAAAGTTTGGTCAGCTAGGCGTGAGGCCCCTTTGAGTAGGCTCACCTGCCTAAGGGTGTTGCGAGGAAAAAAATATCTAGGTCCTCCAATCATAGATCTGAGCAGAGAAAAAGTGGACTAGTTTACAACCCAGTATGCGGAACTGTGTCACGCTTGAGTGAGTATAACGTTAGTTGTGCCCAACGACACATCATATTACCTAATATGGGGGAGTTGTGTGAGGAGTGATTGACTGTAACATTGGTTGTCCTAAAAGGTGTATCATATAGCCTAGTAGGAGAAGTTCTCTTCCAAATGGGTTTCACATTATTTGTATCTAGATGCACATTTTATAGTCCAATATGGGGATGTCTTATATGTATATATGTATTTATTATATTTATTATTATATATGTTGTTATTATATAGAGAGAGAGAGATAGGAGAGGAGTGAGAGAGAGGAGATGGAGGATCTTAACTTCTTAATCCTAGATCTATCAAGTAGCAAAAGTTAATCACATATTTATCAAGTAGGAGTAGTGATGGAATTATTTTATGTGTATTTTTTTATAGAACTATTTTACTTCATCAAAAGGGCTTACATGTCGAAGGATTTGATGCCTCTTCTTGATTAAGATGAAGTTTAAGTTAAGATAGATCTAGATTGGTCATATATCATTTTTAAAGAGAATGATGTATGGAAACCTATTATAAGAGACTCCAGGCCTATTCATGATGGTTGAAGGCAATTGACAAAGGAACTCAATAGCTAGTGTATGCATGTTCCTTCTATAGTGTGATGTTCTCTTTACCAACTTTTAACTTCCTTGTGTGCTAGCTGGAAAGGTAGACCTTGTTTAAGAATTTGTAATTTTATGGATAATAATCTGCTGTGGTAGTTTTAATTTTTTACTTAGGGAAGATATATGTTTATGTTTTAGGATGTTTAGCTCATGGAAGTTTCTTTAGCAATCGACAATTTTACTTAAGAAACTAGCTTTCTTGGTTTTGGTTGCAAACGTTATGGTGTGTATAATTTATTGTAAAAGAACCAATAGTGATTGGTCATGAGTGTGCTAGAATGATTGACGAGGTCGGAAATGAAGTGAAACACTTGGCTCCTGGTGATCATGTAGATTTGGAGCATGGAATATTGTGTTGGTGATGTGAGAAATGTAAGTAAGGTTCCTACAATATGTGTCCCAACGTGAAGTTATTTGTAGCACCTCTTGTGCATGGTTCCTTGGCCAATCACGTTTGTATTTCCATCCCTTTTCCTCTCTTACATAACTGCCTTTTTTTTTCTTACATAAGAGTAACCATGGGAAATGAAGAATTTTTTTTTTATATGTACCTTTCTATGAACCCAATATAATGGATGTCTTTATACCATACAGATTCTAGAGTTTTCTTGTATGTGTTCAAACATTGTCTCATGCTAGATTTGGAAAGATGGACATGAGTGATTTGGAAAATCATTTGCGATTTAACGTCATTAAGATTCTTGATTTGTATATCCTGTGTATTGTTATCAATCTTTCATCATTGAATGTTTATATACCATAGTTCAGGTTCACACTATTAGATACTTGGTAGCGTGGTTGTAATGTTTCTATAGAATGTTAAATAAGTAATATATAGATGGTTCATCTCATCAAGCAAATCCATTTGTGCAGGTTGTTTTGTATTCTCTAGTTGTTGATAGAAACATTATATCGTTGGTGGCAAACTATATACTTGAAATAGGAAAATGTGATTTAAGCTACGATTTTTGACATCTAGAACATATGCTCAAAAATATTTTAGAACCTTATTTATTTGGTGTTTGTTTGGATGAAGGAAATCATGCTCCACAAAATTTGAAAGAAGGAGAACACATTATATTACTTGATTTACCTAGGCATAAGGGTATTGAATTAGAAAAGTCTCAAGGTAGTTCTATAAGGCATGACGTTGGTGAAACATCTCTTTCATAGCAGGAGATTCATGCAAACTTGTTCCCTGCACTTACAAAAAACATCCTTCTTTTGCCCAAGCTGGATACATTATTGCATCTAGGAAGAAATGCTTGGGTTTTCTTGCTTGGTTACCTTTCTCAAGTTGTCCAAGACACAACTTCAAGTTCTAGACCTTTACCAAAACTAGGTAGTCTGTGCCAATTTCACATCCATTAGACTGATGAGGTTAGGAAACCTACTATATTAAAAGGTAAGGATAACTACAATGATCAAGATAGTTTCACTAATATAAATGATAATACATATTTTCATTCTGATGGATCCTTTAGTGAAGAAAGTGTTATCACCTAGATTGACCTCAAACAGAAGGGAGGCAATGCTAGGGTAACCACAAACCAAGCTTAGCCAAGTAGCTAGCCCTACTAGGCTGGGAGAGGGCTCTCTCCGTAAGGATCTCAGTCAAGATGATTGGATCAGGTAAAGGATTTTAGGCTCGGTATAGTAGCACGAAATTTTGATTGGATTTTGAAGGGGTTTTGCTGGATCAGGAAGAGCTGGGTAGTTTAGGTCTGGGAAATTGGGTCAGAAATGCAAGGTGTTCTATGGGGCAAGGTAGGCAGAGGCTTTAGCACTCTTTGGCCTGATGGGGTGAGATGTTTAAGACTGGTGATAAGCTAAAAAGGGCATGTGACAAATATGGATCCTTCTTGGACTATAGAAACATTGAAATGATGAATGATTTCCCAAGGCAGAGCACTGATACAATGGATTCTACCTATTAAACTTGAAAACATTCAACTAGAAGAAATGAAATGATAGATGGCATACATAAAAAATATAAACATATAATCATAGAAGAATAAATTTTAATAGAACTCCATACCACGAGGATCCCATAAAAATAGTTGCAAATCTTATTAATTTCCTGCCAAACTGCTTACAAAAGGTGTACAATCAATGTTTGAGCATCTAGCTGAGTCCGACCCTTTACAATGAGAAACAAGAAGAAGATATAGACATGATTTCAACGTCCTTCCATCCTCAGGGGTCTAACCCCTAAGATGAGGAGCTAATCTAACTAATACAAAACAAGAAACAGGAATATAGTCATCAACAACAACTTGCCTCTAAAAGGGAAAAACTAATTCATTTGAGCTCAAACTAACTTCTAAAGTAATGAATCTACCCTATATCACTATTTATCTATCATAATTACATGCCAAGTCATCATTTATAAAAGTAAATCATCCACCATGAGAGATAATCCATGATTACAGTAAAGAAACTAGAAAAATAACAACCCTGAGCAAAACTGTCAAAAGTGCAGCGCCTAATGCAGGAGCATCCAGCTAAGGGAACCATGAATGGGTGTTGGTCTCCACCAGGGTGGAAAGATTTATCAAATTTTTTCTTCTTTATTGCTAATTAGTCAAAGCAGAATGTAGGGACTTGTTTTTTTTAATTTCATTATTAGTTAGGGAACAGTATAGTTAGTTAGGGTCACTATCAACATTGTCTGTCTTTTAGTGAGTAATTCATCTTACAACTATTTCTTCGATTTAGAACAAAAAAATACATCTATATTAATTGTAAAATCTTGCAGCGCAAGAAGAACCGAATGATTTAACAATTATGTAACTAATAAAAGAAACAACTGAAGTGTAACTGTGCACAGTTCAGGTAATTGTGGGCAAACAGTACAAATATGAAATGTAAATCATTCTGAAGGGTTCGACGAGAAGAGAACGGTAATAAAAAATAGCAGAAGACATTGTTAAACAAAAACCATGAATCTGAATCCATCTGTAATAGGCAATCTTTCCTTTTCATTTTATTTCTATTAACTGTTGAGTGTGATAAATTAAACAATGAGATGCATTCCTGTGTTTTCTAGTAAACTTCTTCTAACAAGCCAAGACAAAGTTGCCCACATTTGAACGATGAACAAAAAATAGAGTATACTAAAGAATGAGGCAATGGAACCAACAATCAACACTACTCCTAGTATTATGGTGCATACAACCACAAAAGCAGAGAGAAAACAGGACGCAAACTTAGTGGAAATTCTCCACGACAGAGGTAACCATTGTAACAAATATTTATTCATTTCCATTATATAAAAACAAATCAATGTTGGCACATAGTAACGATTAACAATCCTCAAAAGTATAAGAAAACCACCAGAGACTAGAACGTCTTCCTCAGTGAAAAACAACAAGGCTAGGGTTCGAGACCCTGTAGAACTATAGTGCTGCTGAGAAAAACAATAAGACTAATTACAAGACGTAGCTGAGGCCATTGAATGCAAAATATCAGAAAGAGGAGCCAACCCTCTCATTTGCTAACCTATTGGCAAACTAAATCAATAAGCAGAGAGGAAAGACTACAATTGGGGAATTCATAGCAGATAATGACCCTACTCGTTCCATTGACGAAGTCTGGGCCACAAATCGATCCCAGAGCCAGAACCCCAACCTGCAACAGTAACAACAGAAGCAAGTTAGTAAACCATTACCAGAAAACGATGGCATAAAGCAACAATATACAGTGGAAACAAAAGGCTTGATTGACCTTACCAAAGGATAGTGAGCATCAGTGGCTCAGGTTGAAACCTGGGTTACGAATATAAACGAGAACCCTGATCACAAGGATCAACAAACATTAGCACCACCGAAAATTTGAGCACATAACTATAGCAAGGAGGAGAGGACATACGTGCTTGAAAATCGGTCAAAACCAAGCCCATGAATCATCGTGAACGTGACCTGGAAACCAAGAACATCAACATCAAGTTAAATCTAGAATGCAACCACAACAAACAGTATTAAGACAATTGAAAAACGATAGAGACAACAGTGTCCACAGAGCAGAGTATTAACCAGGTAGAGGAGATCACAACCAGAGGTAGACAAGGAGCCATTCTATAGGTAGACACCATTGCATAAAAATCCTCTTCGTAGACCAGACCCTCACTGTAAACACTTTGTGGAGTGTTAGCATCCTACTCATAGCAGGTATTCATATTTCATGATCGACATTTTTACATGCCAAATATGTCATACTTTGCAGGTTGCAATGTTCCATATTTGCTACTGAGGCCAAAGAAGTGTCCATGAGAGTGTGCTAGTCTGAGTGCCTTTGATGTATCCTAATTTTGATGAGTTATTCCATTTTTGAAGAACTTTCAGTTAAAGGGAGGTCCAAACAGCTTAATCTTGGTCTCCCTAGGTTTCAATTTCCTGTTGTAGAATATAGAGAATCATTATCTGTCTAAACAGCTTAATCTTGGTAGATTCTTAGATAGGTAGAGAAGCAAGGGTGCTCAACAGCCTAACCTGAGCCCCTAGATGAAATAAGTATATATATAGATAGGAGGACAGTAGAAAAGAAAAAGCTGAAAAGTTGGGTTTGCTAGTTCAAGTGCACCCAAACCAAAAGAAGAAAAATGCTAGGTAAAGTAGGCTGGGTAAGTAGTTTTGAGGTTGCAGAAGCAGATTGGTAATCGCTTGTGGTCTTGTCAAGAAATACTTATATCACTTATGGCATTGACACCATGGAAGTTGTTTGGTGGTACAACAAGGAAGCATGACTAACTTCCCATTTCATTTCCTTAGAAATCATTCACTAACATCTCCTCAAGGACCTTTAGATCTGCCCAACCAATCCATTTTCACTCCATTCTTGTTAAAACCCAAGTTGACATCTGAATTGACTTAGTGAAGAGAAGCCACATTTCTTGTGTAAAATTAATCTTTACACAATCCATCCATTTCCCTATGCTTAAGTTTCCATTCTATAAACTTATCATGCATCCCCTTATTTGCATTCCAAAGACCTCATATTAACATCTAACCCTATTATCTAGCTCCCTCAATCATTTCCCCTCCCCCTATTCTACAAAAAACTATATAAAAACCCCAAAAAACACTAAATATTCCGCCCATGGCAACTTTAGCTATATCAATATAAAGTCGGCAAATATTAGGTCTATTTCAGACCCATTGTTAGCCCCTCTGCGTCCATTATCCTTGGGATTTATTTAACTACTGGTTAAATAAATAATCACATTAACCCCCCCACACATAAAAGCATACCATTACCCTCCGCGCATACATATTATTATAGACTTCGTCTAAACACTTGGTTGAACGAATAACTATACTCCCACGCCAAAAACATTAAACCCAAAACCTAAAGTTTTAACCACCCGCAGCCGCGAATAATTAACGTTTATTAGGCGCGCGTTTCTATTAAACCTAGATCGCTTTGCCCTCCCGTCCACCGTAGGATCGGCCTTCCCAGATCCGACGACCCTGATCAATATCGGGCGCCCCTTCGTAGCAGTTCGATAGTGCCCGATGGTCGACGGTTTCACTGTCATACACCGGCACAGCTGTCGTCCGCCTATTGCATCGGGCCACCCCTGACACATACCACTCCCGTAACAAAAGTGGTCCGACGCAAACCGCTTACCGCCCTCCTCGCTTGCTTACGTCACTGCATGAAGATGCCGCCACGTCGCTTGCCACTGCACTGTACCTGCGCCATGTCATCACCTTGCCATCGTGTCATGATGACGTCATCATCCACGTCACCCTGCCACGTCATGTTGACGTCATCTGTCGTACCACCGCTGATGTCATGCTAACATCATTTGTCGTACCACTGCTGACGTAATGCTGACGTCACCGCCGAAAAAACGTGCAAAGGAGAACTCGCTACTTAGGAAGCCCAGAATGAAAATCTGAGGCAGTTTTTGATGCACGATTAGCGCTTAATCACGCATCGCTGAGAAAAAAGGGCCAAAATGGAAAGCCCTAGTCCAGCACATGTTTTGCAACAACTATTTTTGCCAGAAAGAGATAAAAGGGGCGATTTAACAGTTTAGAGAGGATCAGCAGAGAAAGAGAGTCCCGATTCAAGTGTTAAAGAGTATCAGAGGAAAGATAAAGCCTAGATTCAATTAAAAAAGTATCAGTGAAGCGGAAAAGAGTATCAGATCGACAATATCAAAGCAGGTGAACATTAAAAGGCTCCATAAAAGTCAAAGAAAATAGTGAACCCACTTAAGGCTCTCAGATTACAGTTAATGCACATCAAAGCCACTCAAGAGCAGTGGAGTAGAGACCAATGCGCAGTTATGATAGATGGCCAGCGCATAACAGCAAAAGCTACATAGCCTCATTTTTTGTAACAGCTACCCCCAGCGCAGCATTAGATAGATATTTTTACATTACTTGCAAGAGAAGTTAGGTTAATTGCAGTTATTTCCTCATATCTTCTATCAGATCTATTTTTGTAGATATTTTGCCTATAAATACAGCCCTGAACAATGTAATAAGGGTTGTGGGTTGGTGGGTTGGTTGATGATTTCTTCGTTCTGAACTGCACTGTAAGATATCAGACTGTGTTAATACAAATGGCTGTTGAAGTTCACTATGTCTGAATGATCTGAAGGTGGATTGGATGTTCTGGGACTTGCTACATAATTCCTGTGTCATGCTATGGAACAATAAGTTATATTAAAATGTGTCTTATGTTTTCTATTTTGTAAATCTCATCTATGTTTCATGATCTTGGTAACAGAGAAGAAGAATAGCATAAGATTTGTTTGAGTGCACCTTATGTTCAATC